>VWYP01021668.1:416166-454031 GCA_013400435.1 Pycnonotus jocosus
CTGCATGAGCCTGAAAAACAAGTGCATGGTCACTATGTTAGTGAACCTGGTACTTAGGTACTGAGGGCACATGGATTGTACAGTTCAGTTTAACCACTTATTGAGCAGAGTTTGCATTTTGTGAAAAAGGTACAGGCAGAAGTGTGTGGTCAGTCTGCATATGAAGTGGCTGAACTGGCTGTTTTCACTCCTTGCTTCTAGGATGTAGCAATTTAGGAAAAGAATGCTGAAGCTGAAACACTTAAGAGTGTAAAGAGCCTGGGGCTTTTGCCTGGATGTTAACTTTGCTATAGGCAGAATTTTAGAGAAAAATTGCTAAGGGCTGTTGGCCATATGGGTATGTAGGGAGAGAGAGAGAGCTAGAAAGTGAGAAAAAGTGCAGTCAGCCATGTACCCTTCCTCTACAGAAGTATTTTTGGGGTCAATTTCTGAAGTAAAAGCTATATTCTAAAAGTACTCTTGTTAGTCTTAAGTGACCCAGTACAGTGAGTGGCCCTCCCAGAGGCATTTATCTTTGCTAATTCTGTCAAAATCTACACAGAAAGGAGTTTCTCTATTGACTGGTAACTCAAGATACCTTTTTTTCCTCCCAACATTTTCAGCCACTTTCATCTTTATGTGCTCTTATTTTCTGCTTGTGATTTTAATCTGAAAGACCAGTCCTGTGAGAGGATGCTTAATTGAGAATAGTAGAGAGATAATGAGAGAAGCCATTTGTTGCATCTCTTGTTGCTTGGTTGTGGCTTCCCTTGGTGAGTTTGCCTAGGGAGCAGACAGGCTGCCCTTATTCCATGATATCCCAGCTCTGCTCATGAGGAAAACTACAGTCACCCAAACTGTACATTGTCCTGACAG
This sequence comes from Pycnonotus jocosus, assembly GCA_013400435.1. NCBI lineage: Eukaryota > Metazoa > Chordata > Aves > Passeriformes > Pycnonotidae > Pycnonotus > Pycnonotus jocosus. The sequence continues at coordinate 417,022 of VWYP01021668.1, forward strand.
CAGAATCTAAATGTAGTTGCTTTTTATGACACCAAATGAAGGGGTATTCTTGGGAAGCAAAATAAGTGCAGGACAAAAGAAGGTCAAAGACAAGCTTTGCACTGCATTATTTACATCAGTGCTGGTAAAAAGCCTTGTGAGCTGAGAAGGGGTAAGTGGAGATCAAAGGTGGGCATTAAAGTTTCTTGAAATCAATGAGTAGGATTCCACTGACTTCTGTGAGCTCCAGAGTTGTGAACAGCTGTCACATAGCCACTTTGCCTATGTGGGTTGTATTTTTTCTTCTAAAAAATCCCAGTGTCAAATATAGCTCTTCTGTAAGAAATGACAGAGATTTTACAATTCTTCTCCACATTTCTTGTATAGGGTTTTTTTTTTTTTTTTAATTTTCTCCCCTTGATTATGGATTTTTCTCAATGTGTCAAAAAAGACTGTGGACTTCATCACAAGGTTTTATCAAGTGGAAAAAATAACAGGCATCTAAACCAGGAAAGGTTTGTGAAATGCAGTCTTCTAATTAAGTGTGTGGTGGAACAGAAATGCACGGAGTTATTTTGGGAACATATTATTAGGAGTACAGAAGAATTGAACATGGTTATCTTTATTTTTCTGTGAGTTCTCTATAGCTTAACTGTGCAGTATCTGAGCAGTATCACTTAACCCTTCTCAGTTCAGCTGCTTAGCTGATAACCTGCCCTCAGCTGAAAGGTTTCCTACCAGGGTTAGGACTGACTACAGCAGCTAAAGGTGCTGAACTTTTGTCAATAAACTCAGTCTAATTCTCTTTCTACAGAGGGTGTAGCAGAAAGTATCAACAATGAGACCAATTGCTTGCTTTTAGACAGATCTTTTATCAAGTTTTGGGCCTCTCCCTACGAGAAAGCCCTTGAGGTGCTGGAACAAGTCCAAAGAGGGGCAATGGAGCTGGGAAAGGGTCTGGATAAGTCATATGAGGAGCAGCTGAGGGACTGGGGGATGTTTAGCCCAGAGAAAAGGAGGCTCAGGGAAGTTCTCCACAACTAACTGAAAGGAGGTTGTAGCTAAGTGGGAGCCAATCTCTTCTCTCAGATAACAAGCAATAGGACTAGAGGAAATGGACCCAAGTTGTGCCAGGGGAGTTTAGATTAGATATTAGTAAAAAATTCTCCATGTAAAGGGTTGTCAAGTGTTGGAACAGGCCGTCTAAAAGAGTGGTGGGGTTGCCATTCCTGAGGTATTTTTAAAAAGTGTAGATGATCAGGGACCTGGCTTAGTGGTGGATGGGTCAGTACTGGGTTAACAGTTGGACTTGATGATCTTAAAGGTCTCTTCCAACCTAAATTATTCTGTAATGTAATTTTAAACTGTTTTAAAGAGAAATCTAATATATCAACAGAGAAGCCACTGCAGAGAGTGATGTTATGACAGGTCTGAGTCCAGTCAATGGTCTGACCCTCTTGGTTTGAGATTGTAAGTCAGACTTCCCCAGTTATAGTAAAAGAAGCCATTAGGGTGCTCTGCAGTAAAAATGAAACAATAGACAGCAATAGTGTAGAGATGGAGAAATTATTTCTTGCTGTCTTGGGTTTGCCTACATATCTATATGTAAAAGCTATTACCTACAAGTAACACTGAACAAATAATCTTCAGATGTGTATTTTCCTTTAATACCATTTGTGAATGGAAATGTGTCCTTGTTGAGTGGCAGACATGTTCTCGTGAAGGATTCTGTGCCAGATTCCACTGAAGTCAGTAAGAGAATTCACATTCTATCCTCACTTTAAAACAAAAGGCTATCAGTTGGTGTCTCAAACAAAAGCAGTTGAGAGAAAGCACTGCATGTAAGTGCACACAAGGTATCTTTCCTTTTCCTGAAAAGCTGAATATGGAAAAAGTAGCAGTGGGCAATGGGTTAATGAATCATAAACTAAATTTTGACACCTCCACTGAAAGAACAAATGAAGATTAAGTTCCTTTGGAGAGTCATGATTTTCATTAAATTTATGAACTTCAGGATCAATAAATTCTAATCTCTAATGTCTCTACATTATTCCAAAGCTTCTTGATGGGATAAAGCTCTTATAGGAAGGCAGTGAAGTGATTACATTAGATAAATTGGGAATAGGACAATGATCTCCTGCAGACCAGCTACAGCAGGGCTCTTGTGGACTGGATTATTCTCTGGATGCACAAAAGGGGTCAGTAGCAGGTAAATTAAATGATGGGCTGCCAGAGAAGTTAATAACTATAACTCCCATATCAGATGCAAAGTCCTCTAAAGGAGCAGCCTGGTGCATTCATTAGTTACTTGACTTCTTTCCAAAATCTTCAACAGGGGCAGTGTCACCACATGGTCAAAAGAAGGGCAAAAGTATGAGGGGAGGACATTGGCGTAGATCACTTCAACAGCTGCATTCCTCTGAAAATCCTGAAACCCAGAAATTACCTGCAAACCTCTCGAGCCTTTCCGAACTGAATTTTGCTGCACTGCTGTCTGCAGCAGTCCAGAAAATCCCCACAGTTCCTAAAATCTGTGATGTGGACAGCTCCCTGTGCAGAGCCTGTCTCAGGATGGAACTGCAGAAGGATATTTGCAAAGCTTCCCCAGAAACTCAGGGCAAAGGATGTGTAAATGAAGAGAAACAATCCATTGTTTTGCTAATCTGGGTGAAATGTGAGTTAATTACTCATATCAACCCTCTTATCCTCTACAGATTCTGTAAAAATGACTGCTGAAACCCTGGCTTTTTTCCCCTTTCTTTTGCCTTATTTCTACCTCAACAAAAAAAAGGATTGTTCTACTTGCTTTGAATGTATATCCATTTATGCACTTTAAGAGCTTGATCCTGCCTCAACTGAAGCCATTAAAAGTCTTTATGTATAAGTCCAAACTCTTGAACTGATAGCTGTAGCTTTTAATCATTTATTCTGTCATTTTCTTGGGCGCTGCTGTTTTTGCATGGCCTTGCCTTACAAAAAAGCCATGCTTTGAGGGAGCTCACCTAAACTCCTTCAGACTAGCTGAGGAGAGAGATCTGCATGGAGCTGAGCTAAAGTCTGAGTGCCTGGAGAAACAGTAACAGCAGGCAAGGGACAGGATGGAGCTGTACAAACCCCTCTGCTAATGCAAAGGAATATTGGCTCTGCAATCAGTGCTACGTGAGAGGATTAGGAATGGAGACACAGCTTCTACTTCAGAGCCATAGGTGAGTCTTGTTCAGCCCCCAGATGATCACCTTTTGGGGTGATAATGAAAACTTTCCATTTAAAAGCAGCTGTAGAAAATAGCAAATAACCAGGGAAAAAGGATGATAGTGGCAAAGAGAGCGTCATGCTTTGCAGCAGCACACCATATTTGGGGTGTTAAACCTCAAACACTCTGAAAGTCTTATCTTGGACTCAGCACTACAGTGAAGTAGCATGTCTGTATTGGCAAGGATATGAGAGTCTTTCTGTTCTTCTTATAGCTGCATAGCTTTCGAAGTAGGAAAATAATGTGAATTTGCTTGAGCATTGCTGATTCGAAAGAAGAGCCATTCTGTATCAAATAAGGCTTCCTGTAACACTTTGGGTTTCCTCTAGCAGTGCCTCATTTAATCACTGCCCAAAGCCAGCTTCAGTTGCTTCAAGAGGGATTTGCCTGCTGGATCAAAACAGTGGTCCACCTAATCCTGTGTTCTGTCTCTAGCAGTGACTGCCTTCCTCAGAGAAGAGAGGGGAGATCTCCTCCACAGGCAGTTACAGGGGCACTTCCCCCAGGGAGCTGACAAGATCACAGCCAGAGGTTATATGAATGCCAGGAAGGTGAAAATAAATATGATTAAAACACATCAGGGTTATCAAAGTAGATGGAAGAATGTTAACTTAGAGATGGTGTGAGGAAGAGGATATGGAGGGAAAGAGCAATACTGGAGAAACACATGCCCTACCAGGGGGCATTTTAGTAGTGTGAATATTCCCTTTAACATTGTTCTCAGGACAACAGACGGTAAATCATGAGCAGAACATGAAGAAATCAAATAACCTTCACAGCTCAATTGAGGCTGTGTCTGTAGTATTTGGCTTTTACCAAGTAGTGGAAATTAACAGTGCCAGAGTGTTCTCATACATAATTTCCTGCTCCCCTTTCTCCTCTGTGAGACTGTCATTACAGGTAAATGAATTTCACTCAAGTGAGTATCACTACATAGAGGAGATGGAAAGATCAAGGCACTGTGTTAAACTGGAATTACTGGAGAGGACAAGGCAAAAGCCAAACACATGGGATTATTATTTATAGATAAACAAATTACTGAGACCTGAAAATGTCTGCAATTTGTTTGAATTGCTCTTGAGCCTATCATCTGTGACTAGCACCGGCTGATGACTGGGAGCAATCCTGGTTTCAGTGATAAACTCCTGGTTCAGTGCACACCCTGGATCAGGTGATCTGTTCACATGTGGCAGGAATGATCTCATGTGTCTTGCCCTATCTGAGATCATGGCAGTCTTCCTATACTCCTGTTGTGTTGGTGCATGTTTGAAACATGGTCCACAAAATGAGTGTTTTTTATTTTTGAATGCTTGGCTCAACACCAGCTGAATTTTTAATGACTCTTCATATATGACATGAAAGTCTAAGAATAACCTATAAAGCCCCCCAAATAATGAGACCTACTATTTTTAGACCTGTTGTATTTTTATAGCAGGAGCGCCAAATCTACATGGACTTTAAACTGACTTGATGGGATTCATGTTTACATCGGAATTTAATTTTTCCTATATTGTGAGGTACCCTGAAGCTATTTTGACAGAAATCACCATGGCTGTACAATGATCATTGCATATGGCTGAAAGGCAGATCAAAGACCATGTAGTCCCTTCTTCTCCCAATGTCAGGATGTCTACTGATGGTATTCCTACCTCTTACACCTTAAGTAATGAGCACTCCTTGCCCTTCCCTGGGGAATCCACTCCAGGGCAGTGCACTCCCTCCTTTTATAAACATTTCCCCAACATCTGAAATCCCACTAGAACCCCTGAGCCTAATGATTCCTCCTGGCTAGACACCACTGAAGACACAGGGATGTAGATGGAATTAGGCGGTCTGGAGATGTCTCTGTGCAGTCAGAATTATCTTACAAAACAGCTGAAAACCTCAAATAGATCAATGGGCTTTTTAATGGTAATTTACATGCATAGAGACGGTGCTGTCTGGACACAGAGGACATAAGTCCAGATTCAATATCTTGTTGTGAACTCTGGGAGCAGCTCAAATTGCATCTGATGTGACCACATAACAACATTTGGAGAATTCTATATGGAGGTTAATATATGAACAGCTCTGGCTCGACACATAATTAAAATAAAGTACATTTTAAAGTGATTATTTGCCCTACAATGAACATTTACTTCAGGCAGAGAAAAATGCCCTGAAATTCAGCCCTTCTCTGTGTAGATTCTTAACACTTCCTCTTGCCATTCTATAATTTTCTTTACTGGCTGTCAGTGCTTTGGATAAGCTGGGTTCTGAAAGGTGTGGGAAATATCCACAGTTTCTTCTTGGTGTTTGAAGAAAGTCTGTTCGTACCACTGCCACTAACAGTGAAAAGTCAGATGCTGTCCCAAGGAACATGTCAGAAGCTGGCTTGGAGATGGAAGGCATCTCCTCCAACACATGGCCAGTTCTGGTTACTAGAGGGGGAAATCCAGGGAGAAAGCACATGGTTCAGCTGTGTTCTCCACACTTCAGAAAAAACTTTTTGAATGTTCATTTCAGCCCACCCCCATTTCTTCTCCTCTAAGCTTGAATAGTTCACATGCATTTCAGGGTTATGCTCGAAATTCAGCTGGGGAAAGGTTTTCCAAGCCAAATAGCCACCACACTCCGAGAGTTTAAAGAACAACGTCAGAATATGTGACTCTTTCTAATCTAAAGTTTTCATGCTCTTTAAGCCAGGGATACTCAAACATTCCATTAAATAAATGAAGGTCCCATCACATCCCCTTCTGTACTTTAAGCCCTGAATCTAACTGCCTCATTTCTGAATCTGACTGTGAACCTTTCAAACACACCTACAGCAGTCACTGCATCATTTGTTGGCATTATTAAAAGATTCTTCTCAAAATAGAAAAGCAAGCAATGGGGCATCGTGTTTCATAGAACTGATCTTTATCTCAGAGATTTTACAATCCAATTTTCTTCATGCATTCTCTGCTCCATTGGGGCCTTTTATGTGAGGCATTCACTAGAATAACAGTGCATTTCCATTTGTATCTCTTTTGTTGCACATAAAATCTCAATTAGTATTCCAATTCACCATCAGCCCTGTATCTATTTAATGAACTTTTATCCACTTCCATGTTCCTTAAGTTTAATTAACTAAAACAGAGCAAGTATCTTGGCATTATTAAATGCTTCTGGAACAAAAATATTCTTTCCTTGATAGATTTTATCAAAAGTTAGAAGCAAAAATCTCTGAGTTCAGTTTGGATATTCTAGTAACTTTAACATTGCTTTGCAGTTTCGTTTGGGACTTGGTAAAATATTATACCATAGCTTTAAGTTGTTCCTTAACTGGATTTTAATCTGTGTAACATTTTCAACATTTGGTGCTGAATCCCAAAGGAAAATTCCATTCAAGCATCTCTCTTTAACAAAAATGATAACAGAAAAAATGATTCAGGCATATCAGTGGGGGATTCTTAGAAACCTCCTCCAAATGAAATTACTGAATCTTATGTCACTATTCTGCTTTTGAACTCAAAAAATGAGATGAACATACAAAAACATTTTTCTCACTCAGCCTATGCACGACTTTATTTTCAGCAAAAGGGAAGTTTGCAAATTTTTTTAAAATCATCTTTTGAGTCAGGTTTTGGTGTGATAATGCATTTTCTGAACATTTTGCTAAGGGTTCAGCATTTTGTGTGCTGGTTCATCCTACTATGGCCTTCTGCAGAGCTCCAGCTGTTACACAGGGACCTGAGGTGAGACACAACTTCTCTGAAGGCTCACTTGTGTCTGCTACAGTGCAGTGTTTTGACTGACACTGGTCCCTACTTTTTAGATGAATGAACTTATCTACTTTCATCTTCCTTAAGATCCAACTCTTTGCCCACTGCTCTGCAGTCACAATATTTATGCTGTAGTGCCCCAGAAAACTTAAGTGCCTACCCCAAGAGGATAATTTCTATCCACTCCCTGTTACAATAACTCTGTGTGGAAAGATTCCTTCAAAGAGTTTTCCAGAGGAGTAACCTTGCTTAAATACTGTGACTTTCCTCCTGGAGGAGGGAGCATCTCTCTTCACAGTTATTGCCAGAAGGTTTGGCCACCTCATTAAAAAGGCAGGATCTCTCTCTGGGTGGGTGGTTTGTGGAGCTGCATAAGATGCATTGCAGCTCACACAGATCAGGACAAGAATAAAAGGGCAGCTATTGAAGTTTTCTTGTGAGGTATTGGTGAGTGTCCAAACAACAGCTGATGATGGGAGAGCGACACTGGCAGTAGTGGTAGGAAAGCACAGCTCTTCTCTTGACTCTCTTATATGGCAATAACTTTCCATTTAGCATTTTATTTTTGCAACACAAATTGTCCCAGAGCTTTCTGTTCTCTCTGCTCTAAATCCATTTCTTATGGTATAAGGCCATAATTGAACATGAAATAGGCTTGAAGCCACATGGATAGAGACACTTTTTAAATATACCCCTGAAATTTTTTAGAATTCTTCAGTCGCTCACTTTATTTTTTCCCCTTTTACCCAAAACCCCCAAACAAACAAACAAAAAGAATAAAAAAGAAATTAAAAAATAGAAGTAATAAGAAATTATTAGTAATAATAAGTGGTAATAAGTAATGCCCAACCACTACTTTCACAGAGGAAAAGGTGCTATGTCTGTTGGAGTCACTGCCTGGGATCTGTGGGATGTGCCCTGGAAAGACAATTTGCTGCTTGTTGTGTGTCTGGTTCCTTTCCCAGTGGTAGCTGCAGTTAATTGGCAGCACTCTTCTGAAGATGGGTTGACATTTTCAAAGCCGCTCAGTAGGAATTAGGTGCCTAAAACTTCCAGCAGTTTCCAGTTCCGTAAATAAACATACAAGTTGTTTTTAAATTTGCTTGTTTTAGAAGCGCATGACACTGTGCTTGTGTTCTTTTCCCCTGAAGAACCTCTTCAGCCAGCATGCTACTGGTAAATCTGAGAAAAAAGGGAAGATATTTACACCTCTGGCAGTGAAAGAGAAGATGCTTTTTTGCTGTGATTTATAGAAACTGACATTAATCTCTATTGCTTTATACTATACTTGCAATAAACAGCTTTGGAGATTGATTAAAGACTTTGTCTGCAGCTTTCACTCAATTTCAACAGCTCTTCTTGCTCCATAAACTCAAAAGGAATAGAGATTATGCCTTTAACAAAGCCCATGATATCCATCTCTAGGAGCATTTACTATTTTCAGTGCTTTGAATTGAAGTTATATATGTGTATATGTGCATGCGTTAATTCCAAACTTTTCGTACAGAGTTTCTTCCACAACAAATGGAAAAACAAAATTGGCTAAATACACAGTTCTGGATCTCTGTTACTCCCTCTTTTTCCCTATTCCTTTGCCCCAAGCTTGATTTTTGATTATGAACTTATTACCCAATCCATGTATTTTAGGAAAACACATATGAAAGAAAGAGCATGAGAGAGAGGCAGAAAGCTCTCTCCAGCCTCAGCAACATTTTCTCCTCCTCTAAACGCAGCAGAGAATAGTTTTATTACTTTGGTACTTACTATGCCAACATCACATTATAGTTTTTAGAAGTTTTTAACCTCCATGTATGCCTTGTGTTCACTATTACTTACTCCATCCTTAACATGGCTGTTCTTTGTATTTAGCCCCTTTTAAAAAGGCAATTCTCTGATCATTTTGAGAACTTTTTCACCCCATGTTTCCATTTTCTTCAGCCACACAACCTACTCCTGACTCCTGCTATCCATTTAATCCCACATCTGCCCTGTGTCTTGTTTCCTTCTGGCTAAATTAAATTTATTTTTGGACTTCAGCTCTCTTCTCTTTTTCTGTTATCACAAATTCTGTCTTCCAAGTTTCTTTGGCTCTACGTGGCAATAGTTTTCAGCTTTGATTCTACCTTTTTGGTTCCTATCCACACTTCTCAAAATCCCACTCTGCAGTTTTCCGGTGCAGTCTTGTCACATGCACCTGGATAACTTTAATCTTTTCTTTTCTGGCCTTTTACCTGCGTCTCTTTGATCCCTTCAGTGAATAGGTACGATGATGAATATGCAATTCTTGGTTGGGATGTCAATCTATTCACATCCTCCTCCGCCTTCCTGTCACACTTCTGACTCATCTCATCTCATTGACTCTTTCCCAGCACCACGAAGGTGCTCAGTGACTCTGCACCACCAATTCACAGATTTGTGGCTGTATGGATCTGATGAGGTGCTCCCATCTCAGCCACGACTGCCATGCTAGGCTTCCTGCAGTCCCACACGGCTCTTTAAACACCCTAGAGCCCCTTAGGGGAACATTCCCTTCCTGAGCTGATATATGGCTATATCCATTTAATTTCTTCTCTTAAATCTGCTTCCATCTTTCAATGGAAACCAACCCCAAATTAGCCAAGCTAGCTGGAGAAGTTCAAGCCTAGTTGCATAAGTGCCCTCACTAAATTAACTGCCCCATTAAAATGCTACCTTGTCACTGGTTTCATGGTACTGACTACACTACAAACCCTTGCGACTGGCTATTGCTATCTGGACTTGCCTAGAATAGATTATAGTGCTGATTAAAAGAATAAAAAAACCAGAACAAAACAGGATGAGTAAAATTCAAAGTAGAAGCAAAAGAGATCTAAAACTTTATATCCAACCAGCAATAATGTTTCAAGATATATGAGATTTCAATCCACACCTGGACTTTATCTCCATAAAATAATGAGTAAAAACTTAATGTTTAAATAACCTTGACTCTTGGTGAAGTTGTCAGCAAGCTGACAAGGTTCAGGTTAGGCTTTCTCTAGAGCAAATCATAAATTACATTACAAAAGTAAACCAGAATTTTATACCTTGAATTTTATTTTAGTGTTTTTTTTTTTTTTTTTTTTTTTTTTTGAAATGGAAGCTGTTAGAGTTAGGAATTTATGAGTCTATTGTAAGAAAGTTCAGTGAGATGATGTCCCTTGAGCAGGGGTAAATTGAAAACATCTGCAACTCTTTGAACTGACTTTTGTATCAAGTGCCTACTGCTGTTCTTCCTCATCTGCTTTCTTTCTGAAAAACAGTATACAACAGAAAAATCTCTCCTGGTCTGCTGACCAGCTTCCCTCTTACATGGATGGTACAGGTGGGCTGATTCAGCTCTGAGCAGCTGCAGCAACTCCTTTGATATGTAACAAACCCAGAGAAGAACATTTGTGTCACCACTGTTGACTTCTGCTACTGGATGGGTCCCCAGACCTGGATGCAACAAAGATCATGATCATGCCTATGAAGCTGCTGCATTACATGGAGGTAGTTAAGGACTAAGATGTTTCTCTCTATTAAATATTAAAGCCACAATTGACTTAGTAAGAAAAAAACCCCAATTCTGATCAGGCAGTTGTGATGTATGATGTAGGATGTATTGTAGTTAAAAGTAGCAGGAGGCAGCATCCTCAACATTACTTTTTGGACACATTGGAACAAAGCCTTTTCCATTGGGCTTTTCAAAACAACCTATTCTATTATATGTGATCCATGTTCTTGATTGTGAGCAAAAATATAACATTGTGCAGAAAGAGAATACATGAATAAAAAAGGCAAGTAGGATTCACCTCCTCTCCAGAGCAAGCCCAGACAAAGGAAGCTGAAGGCAGTTTGCACATGAGCTTTCCAGGGACATGAGTGACAGCTTGCATGGGTGAGCACAGTGCCTGTGCTCTGCTCATACCTGAAAAAGGACGTTTGTTAATTAAATAACCCCCCATTGCACGCAGCTCTGTTTGATTATTATCAATGTGCTAATTTTGTCATTAGAAAAAATAAACAGCACATCTCTGCCACCTGCCAGATTGTGCACATTCAGACTGGTCCTTTCTAGCTACACTGGCTGCCTGGCAGGTGGGCTCCCACTTGGCACTTCTCTCTCCAGCTTGCTCTGTTCCAAAACGGGAGCCAGGGTCATGCAGCTGCAGCAAATTGGGTTACAGTTATCCAATAAAGCCCTAGTTAAAGGGTAACCATCTAGAAAGATGCTGGCAAGGTTGATGAGTTTGGATGAACTTGCATGTGTGGGGAAGAGCATGGAAGATATCCAGGTTTTGCAGTTTATTTACAACGAAAGTGTATGAACCAGATTCCTGAAGTGGAATAAATCTGTTCTGCTTTGATATTTAAGTGGTGCTCTGTAAGAAACATCCCTTGAGGACTTCAGCCCTTCCACAAAATGAAGTGTAACTGAGTAGATAAAGCTTGAGCCTAGACCTCCAGAGATGTGGGCTTCGTTTCTGACCTCTTGTGTGGTCCCAGCCTGAGCAGTGCTTGTTTATCGTGCTGAGGCACCATGGCACTGCGGCTCACGGCCCTTTGGCTGGGCACCATGTAAGCATCTCATGAAAAAGGGTTCCCTGCCCAAATGTGCAGAGGGAAAATGAACTTACAGTGATCTCTGTGCTGCTGTGTGTGCAAGCTCTGTGAGTCAGACTGTGTGGTGCAGGAAGCCTGGCTGTGCTATTTGTGGTGTAGCACATCCTGTCCTACACTCAGTCTGGATTGTCCTCAGGCACCAGACACTTGGTTCTTGAGGCAGCTGCATCTTTCCATTTAAGTACATCACTCGGAGTCAATGAAGGGCTGAAGTAACAAATTCCAAGTAGGCACCTGAAGTAATACACTTCTCCCCTTGGTGAATGCAAATAATTAACATTAATTAGAGCTGTGCTCATGCATTAAGAGCAGACTTCAGCACTCTGGGGAAATTTTATTTTCAATTAAGTGAAAAAAAATACTTTAAAGTCTGATAGCTCTGAAAACAAAGGGAGCTTCTGTGCCAAGATACCTGACTTTCTCTTAACCAAGTCTGCTCAGAAATTAAAGACAAGAGCATCATATTTAGATGGTGTTTCCCACTGAGGCAGATCTTTCAGCAGCATTAATTAGTCTTGGTAGAGCTTACAGTTACAGATAAATGGCCAAGGACACCAATGGTTTCAGTGGCTGACAAAATCTGGGAGATCAACTCTTCTAGGTATGGAAACTAAATTGTGTTACACTTGTGCTCCTAGAAGCTCTCCCTAGTGGACACTGTCTGATTTCATATATTATCTGCCACACCTCAAACTCACATTAATATCTTTTCACAATGAAGCCCTGCATTTGCAGACTGGGAAATACCTACAAACAAGGGCGGGTTTGTAGCCTGAACTCAGCTCCTAGAGCTTTTGCAATTTGATAGACTCTTCTTGTCCACGGCCACATACTTTTATTTCTCTGAGCACCTGCTTGTTTGGCAAGCAGGGTGGATGAGCCTCAGAGGACATTCAGATGTTTGATGTTTCTTCTTAACTTTGTCATTCAGCATGTGGCCCTATGCATTATTTACCATGGCTTCACTGCAGCTCTTGAGGCAGGATCTTTCTCTTCCTTACGGACTCTTTCATAATGTTCATGCTGTACAAGCTTCTTCCAGAGAGTCTGGTGCTCCCAAGGCTGCAGGGATGTACTTGGATTTCTTGTTTACATTGTATCCTGAGCATCATTTATCTTGCTTATAAAGGGCTGGGCGGTCAGATTTGACTGTAGCCCATTTCAGCAGAGCCTGGGCCATCCTGCTCCCAGCACTGGTTAACCAGGTTATATTGCTTGGAAGAGGAACAGAAGTAGTGGCCAGGCAAACTATCAAAAGTAAAATAAACCCTTTCCCAATAGACACAAGGCTTCATTTTGGGAGTGGGATGAACTTGAAAGCAAATTAAACAGAAACTGTAATCTGTCGACAGCATTGTTTTACTTTAAGACAGTGTTGGGAGGGAGGATTTCCAGATGCCAGGTTAGTCTCTCCTTAAGATGGTGCCCTTATTTCATCTGTCTTTGTCTTGCAGCAATTCATCTGCAGCACTAAATCAAGGAGAGACCTCACAGAAAAAGACACTTGTTAGAGCCAGGATGTGTTGTGAGCAAGGCTGGCCAGCTCAGGAGAGGAGTGCCTTGTATGGAATATCTTTGCACTGATGGAGAGAAGAATCGGATATTTTCTGCTTTCATTGACTCCAAGCGGGAAGGAGTGTGTGATGCCTGAGTGTGTCTGGGTGGTGGTGCCAGGGCAGTGGTGCCAGGGGGTGGCTGTCCTGCCTCTCTGGCTGGCAGTGGTTCCTCACACCATCATTTCCAGAGCTGTTCCACCTGGGCATGCTGCATCCCGCCGGAGCTGGCCACCCGCCTGGCCAGTGGGCAGCCGGCCACCAGCACAGATGGGCAGGAGTGGTGGTGGCCAGGGCACGTCATGTCACCCTCCCTCCTGCCATGCTGCAAAACCTCACAAACAGCGTTGGCAGTAATGAGAGCTGTTGCTGCTGAAGAGTTTTCTCTCGTTATTTGCGGTTCATGGTGTTGGTAAGGTTATTTTCAAGCCAAGCGATTTTTCAACAATGTATGTTTGTGTAGATCTCATTTAAAACAGTAGCTTGTCACACGCTTTATATTCATGGAAACTTCAGAGAACAGTTTTCAAAGCCCATGCAATCTGGATTTAATTTGCATTTTAATTAATATTTCAAAATAATTCTTTGGCCTCGTTTATTTATTTATTTGAGCCTTCAAGAGCAAAGGCTCTATCAAAGTCTTGAAATTAGAAGGACTGGGATTCCTTTGAGTGCAGCTTTTATTTGGTCATATTGTCCAAGACACCTCTGACTAATTATTAATATTAAATGGAAGTAAGTACCCTGTAGCTTGGCTTACACTCTGTAGCTTAGCTTAGACTCAAGCTTGTCATTTATGCTTTATGGCAGATGCCACAGAAAACTCACTGTGTAAGAAAGAGGAAAAGGTATCCACATTATCTGTTAAGAGGGACACAGTTTCAAATTAAGTTTTAGATCCATGAAATTAAAAAAAACAAACCCAACCCTCAGTCTTGTAGAAAGAATGAGTTTACATTGCAAATGGAGGTTACATTTCAGGAAAACATGTGAAAACATGAGTTGCTTTTTGTTACACGAAATGCTTAAACACATAATTCAGATTAGACACTGCTTATCTTTCAGAAGTGAAACAAAAGAAACTAAAAATGAAGTTAAATTCTATTCAAGCAATGAATGATTCATATATGTTTGAAATTAATTTCAAGAAAGTGTAATTTTTCACCTATCCCAAATTTATTTGTTGGATGTTAACAGCATCTAATAATACTCTAGGTCAATTCTGGGTTCTTTATAAAGGAAACATTAAAGTTATGTTGGTTGGCTCTATACCTGCTATAGATTGTGAAACAGTGAATAAGATGATGCACAGCATAGATGCCTTCATGAATTCAGTGCAGAAATAATAGCACTGAACTCTAACAGCACTTATTGCCTGAAAATTTCAAGGCAAATAAGCATGAAATTAGCAGTTAAGGAAATTAACCTTACTACCTTCTTATCAGAGTCAAAGAAACTGAGGCAGGAGACAAAGCATCAACTGTTTTAAAATCAGCAGCCATATAGCAATAAAGCTGGAAGGAAGACATCCCTCAGTTCAGCACCAGTGAGCACATCCCTGGCAGAAAGTCAGACCCTCTTCTTTGTCAGGAGAGCTGCAGGGCGATGAAGAAACAGCTGAGTCCTCACTGGTGTCAAGGTAGGAAGCTCTGGGGTTACAAAAAAAGTGTCTTCTCATACAGATGGAGATTTCCAGCACTCATGGCTATTGCCAGATACACCAGGTGCCATGAAACATTTTTCTTGTGGTAGTTGGGATTAGGATTTTAGTGAAGTCATTTTGCATTGTTTGGCTTTTTGACACCTTTGACTTTCCACACATAAATTTATTAATGAAGAATACCAAACTTTCATCCTTTTTCCAATTTTCAAAGTGAGTTCATTATCCTCTGCTTCAGTCTCTAGGCTTCATACTTCTGAGAATGTCACAATGCAGATGTGTAACTCTTAGAATAATCCACCATAAATTAGATGGTAGGAAATACATTCAAGTACCATAGACTTAATTTTTGTGAAGCTGATAAAACTCAACTCAGCTTTAAACTCTTTTCCTGACCAAAACAAACCAAAATTATTCTCCAAAAGATTTAATTTGTTCATCTCTTTTTCATAGTCAAAGGATCAATCTTGCTGTTCCTTGTTCAGTATTCTCTGCTAAAATCTGCTGAGAA
This sequence comes from Pycnonotus jocosus, assembly GCA_013400435.1. Classification (NCBI taxonomy): domain Eukaryota; kingdom Metazoa; phylum Chordata; class Aves; order Passeriformes; family Pycnonotidae; genus Pycnonotus; species Pycnonotus jocosus. The sequence goes on from VWYP01021668.1 coordinate 432,341, forward strand.
CACTGGGAGGTAGCTGACTCTGCCAAGCACATCCCAACACACCAAAGTGTGAATACTTTTAGGGATGGCATGAAGAACAGGACTCCAACTTATTTTTTAGAATCAATTTTACCAACAAAGTGCAAAATTCATACTTCTGTAATTGGAAGAGATTCTGTATTGTAAAATGATTTAGCAAGAGATTATGGCAACAGGAGATTTTACCCTGAAATCAATTCAATTGTGCTGTGTTCATGCAAGGTTTCTTTCTTGCTTTCTTTCTTTTTCGCTCCCCCATCCCCCCTAGTCATCACTGTTACTGATTCCAGCTAATACTCAGTAAAATCTTATAGAAATCTACCTTGAAGAAAAGCAGGATTCGTCAAAATGAGGAAACATGAACTGCTGCCTTGGAATAATGGGCAAAGTAGTTACCAGCTGCAAAACACTGGGCAGGGCAGAGTGAGGGTGGGAACTGCTTCAGTTCGTGACGGTGCCTGGAGGCATTTCCAGCAGGAAAACTGTTCTTTTCAACCTGATACTAAATAACAAGAATTAGGAGGCAATGGGTTAGGATTTAGAGAGTCTAGACAGAGGAGAATTACCTTTTCCACCAACTTCCCCTCTGGTCTTGAAGCTTTCAGCCTCTTTCTGTTTCTCATGTCTGCAGCTGTTAAATGGGAATCTGAAGGAAGAGCCATTGCCTTTCTTACCACTTTATAATCAGTTCTTTGGCATATTCCATGAAGTTAAAAACTCCCAAGGTCTTCACCTCCAACCACGTGGGGGTAGTGAAATTGAATCCAACCACAGTCATCACAAAACACTTCCAAATTAGGACACTTTTAAACTTTGTGAAAATCAAAGAGATGTTAACACATTCACATGCACAAAAATATTTATGATTTCATCAACAATATAGGATGAAATGTGTTCAGAACTCTTCCTGTGTTCTGAAAATAATCAGATTATTATCTGATGCTGAAATTGCACAAATAGATTCTTGGCAGGCAATTATGTTTTCCCATACAGGTTTTTTATTCTCCATGTTTCTCCAACATGTCACTCACTTTTCATATTCATTTATAGTTAAGTGTAAACAAAGTGCCATAAATTAATTCCATGTGTAGTTAATTTTTCTGATAAAATATGGATGAATGAACATGTTGGCTTCATTCATTTCAATTAAGAGGCTTCGATTAGTTTTAGAATCCCAGTGAAAAAAGTATTCATGAGACCTGCTTTCATTCAGGTCACATGTAGATGGTGGCACTGGATAAAGACCTACAAACACTGTCTGAATGACATCTAGGTTGTTCTAATCTGTTTGATAAACGTGACACAGGATGGTAGTTTAGTTTGTTTTAGAAGATACGATCATGCCAAAATATGGTGCAGGGCAACAATATAGTGAAGCATGGTATTTACAGAAAGGTGGTGAGGAGGTGATAATTGCCTCCTAAGGAAGGAAGAACCGGAAGATAGAGAACTTCTAAAGCTGGACTTAGGCAAGCAAGAGGAGGACTGGAATGTAGTTGATTAAGTTGTGTGCATGACCATGAGTCTCAAAGTGATGCAGCATCAAAGATGAGTTTTAAATAAAGAATAATGATGATAAAAAAAAGGATTAATTTTAGGGAGCTTGCACTGACCTTAATATGGCAGCAACATAGCTTGAGAGTTATTATTTTCCTCTAGTTTCTGGATACATTTAAATATTTGCTATTGTAGTGCAAGAAAAATCTTACTGACTTTTGTGTTTAGAAATCTATTTTTACTGGAGCACAGTAGCCTCTAGACACACTTAGTGAATCCAGCCTCACTGTGATAGGCATAGCATAATTATTAAGCCTTGGCATTTCAGAGACCTGCCATTATTTTTTGGTGACTATTGAAGTGAAATTACTGGGTGGTGTTGTCTTTTACTTTTTCCCCTCTAAACTGGAGAAGAGCGTTCATTCTACCTTTCCCTTTTCCCAGCTTTGCTGATATGTTCTGTAGTGCCTTGGTATTGGTGGGTGCAGAGTCACAAATCTGAAATTTGACAACTGCAGAGAGATCTGTAAAACAGTAAAACTGTGAAATTTAGGGGGTGTATTTAAAGACATCAGAAAGATCACTGAGGCAGGAACAATTTCTATCTCATAAAGAATAACAATCATAATCAACCTAGGAATACTGAGACAAGTAACATTTGGAGTTCTGAAAGAAAATGAGGGAAAGGGGTTCTTAAGCTATCAGGCTAGAAAGGATAAGATGAAAGTGGAAGAGAAATGTCCTGCTTTTCTTTCTTTATCTTTGTGCCTATTCAACTGATGGATGTTTTCTGGTACAAACAAATAGGATGATGCACCCTGTGCAAAGCTGTTGAATGCAAGAATAATTAAAGGTAATTTAAATAGTAAAATAACTAATTAATGTCGTTTGTGAAGTGCTTAATCAACGCGCCTATGCAAATCAGCCGTCTTCTCAGCAAACAGTTCCTGCAATTGCAAATGTTTCTCCCAGACTTTCACCAATTAATGCTTAGCTGAAATAGGTCCCCTTTGGTATGTGGCTTCCTAGCACAAAGGGATAAAATGTTCTTCCTTTTGTGCTGCACCAGTTCTGAAGGGTTACCATTGTCAGCTTTTTCCTTTTAAATGCTCAAATTCCCTCCAGAAGATGACTCTGCAAATAATATAAATACGTTACTCATGTTAGTCTATTTTTTTTGTGTGAGCAAGTTCACTTCCAGTTTAACAAGTTCCTTGTCTCTTATAAATGAAACTAAACAATTTTTCTAGCAGGTGCCTCTAATATTGCTGACCCTGTGCTAAGAAATGTTTGTTATGGTGGCATCTGAAATACATATTTGGGGGATTTTCTTAAAAAAAAAAAAAAAATTAAAGCATGTCCAGGGGACTTTCTCATCAGGGCTAAACTCTAACTGTCCTGAGGTCAGGGAGGGAGTGAAGAAGGAATATTGAACTGAGGATAGGCACAACGTTGCTCCTGCCTTCTGTCACTGTTGTGAGCCAGGGAAACCCACCCAGTCCATTGTTACAATAATGGCTTCATGTCACTGATTCTGTCTATTTATACAGTTTTCTTATTTCTATGACTATATTGTTATTATTCATTTGTTATTGTTAATTGTTATTATTAATTTAACTCCTGGCTACTGTGAAAACAGGAGCTGTGCAAAAGCAGGGCTGTTCCAATCTTGTTTTCCATGAGATGGAAGCACAGCAGCATTCCCTCGTACAGCAGGCTGGCCAAAGCTTTGCTCCTTTAATTTCACTGATTTTGCCTCTGGAGTGCAGGCTTCTAATTATTATCCTTAAAGGGAGTGCTGCCAGGAAAGATTCACTTTGGAGATGTCTTGCTTTATTGGCAAGGCAACTAAACCTGACAGTGAAGGCTGCCAAGAGAAAAGTGGTGTGATTTTACTGAGTAGGAAGGGATGACAGGAGGAGTCCACTGTGCATAATGCTGCCTGGGAAAGGCCATGAGAGAGTGATGCTCACATAAAGGAGAGGATTTGTGGTGGAAAGTGAGAGAAGATCAACAAGGAGGTGAAGGGCATGGAGTGGGGGTTGAGGGTGGGGATGACAGCACAGCAAGAGCAGTTATGAAAGAGAGGAGGCTGATCTGATTATGCAAAAGAGACTGCTCCAGTGCTTTTTTATTCTATTCTGTGTTAAAAATTACTGAAAATTCCATATGTGGGATTTTCTTCAGGCTACTATCAAAAGCCTTAGCCAGCTTCATTTGTTTGCAGCAGTTGTATCATCTATTCTAGTCCAAATTCTGTGTTACCATATCTAACACCCAAAGAGAGTTGGGTGATGGGAGAAGGGGAGGCAAAGATGTAAAAAAAGACACAATGCTATGCATATAAAAAACATAAAAGGGTGGTGAGTGAAGAGAGAAGGATTTTGGAAAAAGAATACTTAAAGCCACGAAGAAGAGTGACCATTACTACCTTACACTTTCAGGAAATTTTTCCAGGTAAAGGGCTACAAGTAACAGTCCACCCAAACCATTTTAGTCTTCACAGCAGAAGAGAAAAATTAATCTATTTGGTCAAAAAGTAAGATATTTTGCTATTCTGGTTAATGCTTCATTAAAGTCCTAAGAAGCTCTACCAAGTATTAAATGCTTCATGCTTATATGCACTTCAGTAAAATGAGAGCAGAATTTAAATGCAATGTGTATCAGCTTTCATGACTGTAATACCTGAGCACATAAGGCTCTTACCCCTGCAGCTCTTCCAATTCACAGCAGGGCAACTGAGGCATGGAGAGACAATATCTTAGGTCTTTCAGATCTTAACTTCCCCTGAAAACAGCAGGTGTTAAATTCTGCAACACCTCAAAGAGACTGGTATTAAATGATTCATTGAAGATCACACAGCAGAAACCCATGAGGAAATAAAGACTTTAGGCTGGAAACCTCAAGTCCTAGGTTACTACCTTAAACACTGGAGCATTCAAGTCTCTTACCAAGCTGAACTAAAGTTTCAGGTGTTGTGCTTGCTCTCACTTTAGATTTTTCAACAAACATAATTTCTAAAGTGTAATTACAGGGGAAGAACCTTTGCTCTGTAGCATCAGTGGAATTCAATATCCTTTAAAAAGATTGCTCATCTGTAACTGATGTCAAAATATGGGTCTCTCTCAGACATATTTTACTTTGGCTTAATTAAAATGTTCCTCCACTATTGGTATAGAAGTAATTTTATACAAAACCATAAATGTGTGTATTTACTCATCTTGCAAAAAAATGGATCAAACAGTCAGTAATGGTAATATAAATATGTAGTATTCTTTTTCTTATTATAGAAAACATGCACAAAAATTACTCACATTTTCTGTAAAATAGGACAGTGAAGGGACTGAGAAACTACTTGACAGAAAAGCAAATGTTCAGCAGGCAGTTTAAGAAGGTAGGTATTTGTTCATTTTCATGTACATTATAAAATATTCAGGCCAAAGGAACACATGCGAAATTTGGAAACTAAAGAACTGTCAGACAAGGTCCAGTAGTTTCAGCAAGAAGAAAATTGAAAAATTTTATAGAAAGAATCCCATTATAATTAACTATTCAGAAGCTGTGAGAAGGAACAATATCAGCCAAGTAACATACTGCAAAGAAGTTACGAGGAGAACTGATAATTCTGATGTGTTGACACTCAGTGCTTTGCTTTGTTGGGACTGCATTAGCAGCTTCAATTTTACTTATTTCCAGAACTGACCCATTCATTTTATAACAACATCACTATTACAGCTAGAAAAGCTTCCCCTCCCCCTGCCCCAATTTCTTTAAAGTGTGAAAGGAAGTGGGGGTTTTTTTGAGCTTTGCACTGGAAGCAGGATGGGAAGAGGCAACACTCGTGAGCTAGGCCCTGGAACAATTTCTCAGTTTGCATCACCATGAACTCAGAGGAGGTGGCAAAGAGCTCCTGAAGGACAGGCTTTGTGCCAATGGGCTTAAATGGCACAATATATTTCCACTGGAGAAACAGCAACCAATAATAAATATGCCAGAGGGCAGGGGGCTCTTTCATATATCCTAGCTGGATTAGAAACCCGAATTTTCATCAGGCTTGCACTTATTTTTCTTGTTACATTCTTTAGAAGAATTCCCCCAATACCCTTCAGAGATGCTATTTCTCCTCTCCGGATGTTAGCTTGAAATTATGACTAAGCAAGAAAACTGCACAGGGAAAACCCACTTCTTCCTCTCTGGGTTTTTTTTTTGTACAGTCAAATTCCCACTTAGGATTTCTGGAGCACTTTCACACAGCTTGTTAGTTCTCACCACTGAAGTCTTTTGCAGCACTGAAGGTGTCTTTCACTCTGTAGGATGAAGCAGAATGATGACAACACCTCTGCCAGCCTGATCTCTTGTCTCAGGGGTGGGTGGGCTGACAGCCCTGCTTTGGGCAAGGGGAATGAGCCTCAGCTGCTGGAGAGTAAACTGCAACTGAGGGGAGGGCAAAGTACATTTCCTCAACCAACAGCAGGATCTCAGGTGTGGAGAGGGCCAAACAGTTTTCCCACCTGCTGTTCTGGTCCAAGATTCCCTGAGTTTTATGGAGTAATGTTCTGAAGTCAACAGGATCATTGCCAGATTGTTTTGAGTCTCCTGGTTCAGGAGCTTGTGTTGGCAGCAGCAGGATGATGTTCCTCAGCTTTTGGAGAAAAAAGCTTCTCCTGAGGATGTTTCAATCAAGGAGCCTAAGCAGAGCTTCTCTCCAGCAGCAAGGCTGAAGGACTGCTCCCTCCTCATGGAGCCTCTGAACTGGGATAAGCTCCCCACAAACTTGTGGCAGATGCACCTTTCCATGGCACAGGGGGAAATAAGAATGTGGTGGTGGGGGATTTCTGCAAGGGCAAGGCATCCTGCTTGGTGGCTGCTCACTCTTTGCTTTCTTCCTGCTCCCTTGTATACAAGGTTTTGGAGCTGAAGAAATATGTGAGGTTCCAGCACCAGAAAAAGAAGGTCAGAGGGAGCTGAGCCACCAGGGAGCTTAAACTAACCACTTAAGGAAAGGAGATGTTAAGCCCTTCAGCGTTCTCCAGCTTTCTATGTAAAGCTTAGCAAAATAAATACTGATAATAACAACAGTAAACTCTCCATACTGAGAATATCTCCTGGTTTACAGCTTTCACAAGCAGAAATGCCCTTAAAGCCTCTTGGCTGAGATTTATTTAATCTCAGATTCTGATGTAAATTTGCTCTTAGTGACCTGGCAGCAATCGAGGAAAGGAGGCGCTAACTGGAAAAAGATCCTGCTTCTCTTTGTTTAAACGTTCAACTTGGGCTGTGAAATTGCATTTGTAAGGGAGGAATATACTCTGAAGCCCTTCAGCAGAAATGGATTTCACCTATTTAGTGGATGCCTCAAGGCAATTTCTTTTCTTAATGGGATCAGAGCACAGCTTTAATTTTTCACATTTTATAAGGCTTTTCCTTGGAATTACTTTTTATGTGGTTCCTCTGTTAATGGATCCTTCACACTGAGGCATGAGTAGGAGAAAAAAATCTTTAGAGAAGAAAAAAGTAGAATCATACTGGGAAAAAAATCACATAATGAGTTGGAGATCAGAGGCAATAAAACTATCTGCCATATTTTTAGTTGATAAACTCTGGTCTCATCTCCTTTAGATTTTGAAGACATTAAAATATTAAGCCAAATCTTTGTTTTTTAAAGGAATGTTTTACTAGCTCGACAGAGAGTCACAGGAATTATTTGGGCACAATATTAAATTGTCCCTGGGAACTCTGACAATTCTGATAGGTTAAAATGTTCCTAGGCAGGAATAGTGACCTCACCTGAACAAAAAAGCACTGTCTGCAGACCCTCTGCTTAAAATAAGACACAAACAGATGAAACAGTCTTTAGAGAGTTTGAAGGTGTCCACTCTCTAACATCAGAGCACTTAGGCTGGATAGCAAAGGCAGAGAAGGATTTTTGTTTTCTAGGAGGTTTTGCACAGTGGTTGAATTTAATATAACCAGTGGAAAAAGTCCCTACTTGTTACAGAAGTCATTAGTCTTTCCTGGTTTTGCCGCTGGCATTTTGCAATACTGGTGCCATTTGATCTCAGAAGGTTTGATTCTTTTAATGCAGCTGAGCGATGATATTACGAATAACAAGAATATAGACAGCTCTGTCATATAATGAGGGACATTTCTGAGATGCTTAATGTGACAAACATACCTTTTATTTTCCTTAGATCCTAATTTTCCTTTAAAAAATGTGCAGAAGTAGTCCCATTATTGATCTGGAATCCAAAAGAGTTAGTTTTGAGTCACTATAATTGGCAAAGGCTTTTACAGCTCATTAACTGCAAGATTATGTGGCACAATTCATTAAAATTCTGTTTCACTGGATGCATTTGTAAACACCTTCTGAGAAGTTTATCACTCTTTGCATAATGCTGAGCTTTCTTTCAGCAGATACATTTCTCTGCTGCTGTTTACTGATATAGGAGTCTGGAGTAAGTTATGGTAAAAAAGTCCTATCTTCTCACAGCAAAGGCAAGGAAAAGGGATTGTGTTGACTCTGAAGCGTTACAGATATTAATTAAACATTGTTATACTATTTCCATTAGACCACTGCATTTATTAAACCTCTCATTCAATTACTTCAATGCACATTTTTTGCAAGGAGCCTTTGAATTTAGTACAAGTATGAAACAAAATCTACAGGGCAAGCCATGTTTATTTTTTCTTTCTCTGCAGCAGCAGAAGAGATTGCTGCATCCTGGCCAGCAAAACCACAAATAATCTTTCTTCCTTTCTTGTCAGATATATTTAAATTATTTTTCATCTAGAAGTATTTATCCAGGAGAATATCTAACCTATTCCTTGCAGCTCTATGAGTAAATAAATATTGTACTCACAATACAAGCTGGGCAAGCGCTTGTGAAAATAATGAGGGATATAATACAGTTTAGAGTAGAGAAGATTGAAGAGTAGAGAGGTCTCCCACTCCCATTCTCATTTTAGCTTCAGGGGGTTCAAGCCATCACTGCTGAAAGCGTAAAACATTTAACCTTCATCACGGTTTAAATCTTTCAGGTAGGAGCAGAGCAGATGCTTGTGAATTGTGAATCCAAACGGGTACGGCCTGCCAAAGCATGAAGTAGGTGGTCTATCTGTGGATAAATTAACTCTAAATTCCATTAATTATGTTGACCAAGTTTTCCTTGACTACACAGTTAAACCAGCATGCTTGTTTCAGAAACTGTCATCTACTTGGTGGACAGATAAAGCTGTCAGACAGCCCTCTGAAGTTGGATCATTTTTGGGTCTCCAGTCCTTCCACTTTGTACCTGCCTAGATGCTTCTGCCATCACTGTTATCCTTTCTCAACCTTGGCTTTAATATATGTGTGATGGCAGAAGGTGGGATTTGTTCCCATGTGAGACATGATTCACTATAATATTGCTCTGTTTTTATAGAGGTAGAATAACATGTAATTTAAAGACTTAAAATGAGCCACTGCACCAGAATTTTTTTTATGCAACTATGATCACACACCAACAGAAAAGACAGTACCTGGTTCCTGTGCTCACTTTCACCAATGTGTCTGAAGCTTGGTGCTTTTATGTTGGCAGTTTCCCTGTTGGAAACTTAAGTGCTGAGAAAGTCAGTTTAGCTAATTGATATAAAAATTACGCTTTTCTTACATACCTGTAGGATTTATTTGATTCAGTTCACAAAAACATAGCAGTTGGGCTGCTGTCTGAACTCAGCCATGGCACCAAGGTAGCTACTGAGATACAAATGTCTATTTTGTGTAGCTGGCACTACTGTCACACAAGTAACAGGACTTTGGTTTGTTCTGGTACATTTTGTGTTTTGAAAATAGCAGATGGTATGAACTCTTAAAAATAAATGAATTTTCTATTTAATGTCATGAGACTTTTTTTTACTCCCCACAATAAAGTGTATCTTTTTCTCTGTACTCTGGGCAAGGACCATCCTTGCCTTTGTAGATCCATTTTCTTTGAAGAAATTAAATATACATATTTGTGTGTGAGCATATATGTGCATGTGTACATGTTTATGTTTATGGGCTACATTAATAAATAAACACTATTGCATGTACATATCTGTTACACAGTTAAGCTATAAACTCGGGATATTTCTTTAAAGAAGCTGTAGGTGCTCAGGTCTGCTTACTTTGGTGTCCAAAATTTCAAACAGACATCACTGTCGGGTTGGTAGAATTAGGAGGGCTGTCAGAATATGTGTGCACAGCCTGCCTGAAAACTTAAAATGTCTGAGAAGAATGGCAAATCAAAGCACATGAGTGGCAAACTGAAGATGAATGCATCTTCTGGTTTCCTTTTTATCTCAGCTGCATGTTCCTCTCTTTCATGTTTGTTTGACTTGCTCTGTAGGCTGGTACAACTGCTATAATGAACTTGACTGAAGGGGTTTACTGCCAGCAGATTAAAATAATCTTTCCTTCTTTAAACCCCTCTCTTCTACTCTGAGGAAAGGGTGAATGATTTATGAAAACAAGGATCACCCGAGGAATGCAAAAGCAGCTAAACTGTGGCAATGAGGAGCACTCTGCCCTTGGGCTTTCTGCTCTCACACGGTTTATGCAGAAAGCTTGACTTTAGAAAGAAGCACACCTGTGATTTTTTTGCTTCTCACTTACAGAAAGCAAGTGATTAGGCAGAAGGAAGAAGGGGAAAACTCTTCACTCTGTGTTCTCTACTACCAGCTGAAATCACAGGACAATAAGGGGAGCAAGCACATGCCAAAAATTGAAGGTCATATAGGCTGATGCTGAAAAGCAGGTTGAGAAAACTATTTAGATTCCAAATCCCTTTGACATCACTTTCCAAGCTCTGGATTGTAAATTACTCTGTGCTGCAGTAAAGGGAAAGCTGAAGGAAAACAGGCAACCAAGTTTTTACACTGATCTTTTCTGATAACTTTGTGAAGACAGGATCCAGTCCAGGCTGGGTAACATTATTTATCTATCATTCAGTGCACTTACAAACTTGCATTGTCAAAATGCAAGAAACCATAATCACGTAGATACAGTTATCTCAGATTTTTCCTGATAAATGCTACTTTTATTCCACATGGAAAAATACTTCAAAGTTTTTATTAGGTGCTGAGGCAAAAGGAATACTGTAAAAAGGATTTTTTTCCCCCCCAACATGAATAGAAAGGCTTTCATTTCAAATTCTTGGAAGAAGATGGAGAATCTTGTTAGTAAAGTTAACAAGAGTACGAATTCTGAATTTTGTCTTCTAGGATCATGGAGACACAGATCTAGAATTTCCTGTAGAAAATACTTTGTGATTTGATTCTTTTTTCTAATGTTTTAAGTTACAGCATCTGAGGAAGACTATTATGTTGAAACTTCTTTCCATTGGTCTTTATTTTTCTCAAAACTGATGCACTATTGAAACAGCTCACGTGTCATGCAGTATGGAATAGGACTTTAGAGACAACAAAAAGCTTCACACTGCAACACATCAACATGACATTTCTAAGTGAAATTCTTTTATTTTAAGTGTATATATTTCAAGCTCCAAATAATGACTTGTTTTCATTTTGATGAAAGTGAAAATGACAGGAAAAAAATCAATTTGTGGACAGCCTTACATTCCTAGGACTTTCTTGCCACTGATGAGACTGAGGAAGCTGAGTGTTATCATGATGAAAATAAAAATACTGCTACTGTAATGCTTATTTTCTCAGACTCCTTGTTTGTCAGGAACTGAAGAGATGGTTGATAGAGCAGATTGAAATCCAGCTAGTTTTCCATTCACATTCACCTGAGATTTCATGGTTTCTACTCTAGCTCTCCATCAATGCCTGCCTGAAAGTTAAAAAATGTCAGGTTTTGCAAAAACACAGCTTAGAGGCAGGACCCTTGATGCTTGTAATTTTGAACTTGTCAAAGTAAATATGGTTTGTATTGTATTTATTTCCTGAAATCTGAGCAGACAAAATTCATTCCTTCTCAAGGGGACTTAAAACAATTGGCCAATTGCTTTAGAAATGTGTCTTTTGAGGGTAGACAACTTTTATTTGTAGGGTTCTTCTCCGCATACTTTTTTTATATGCACCTCCTATGCATAATTTTAGGGACTGATTCTCCTCTCCAACAGCATTTTACACCCATATGTCTCCACTGCTGCAGAGGAGATGCTGCTATCACCATGAGCTAAAAGAGTCCAGAGGATTTTGCCACGTCATTGGCAAAAGCAGCTTTAAACTACATTGAATTTCAGTGGTTGCATTTTCCTGCTTTCAACAGCAGTCGCTGTTTTTGTAACTTGTCCTTATTTAATATAAAAAAAAAAAAAAAAAAAAAAGGCTGGGAATATAAAAGCTTTGATTATAGAACATTGGAAACCTTCAAGAAGATCACTGGCCTGCTGAAGGAGTGGGGTGCATTCTGGACATTTCTGCCACTCCCTTAAATTTTCCAAAGTCAACTTTCCACACAGCAAGACCAAAAGCTATGGTGCCATATCCCAACTCCCTTCTTTATTTCTATATATCCATTATGGTGTATATTTCCATATATTCCATTTATGATGTTTAGATAGAGGGATTTGCAAAATAGATGAGAACAAGGCTTTGGATCCAGCCATAACAACACTTCTACCGTTCTTGACTAAACAATTTTCTTCTGGGCAAATACTGCATTTATGAGCTGGCAACAAGTTATCTTTTCCAATTCCCGGTGCTGAGGGAGCAAGACACACGCTTCCAAGCATATTACTTAGGTGAGAGAATTATCTTGGATATATGCCTAGGCTCACCTAGTCAAAAGTTCTTCCACTTTATCTAAAATAATTAAAGGTTTACATAGTAGAGATTTTGTGCTGAAGTCTTCCATCGTCCCAGCAGAGCAAGGCGGCTATTAGACTATAGTGTCTCATTCCCTTAGTGAATATTAAATCATTAGAAATAGTTCCACTTGATATGAAATACTTAAATAACTTCTAGCTCAAAAAAGGAGAGAAAAAGGATCAATATTCCAAAGCTGAACACAAAGCAGTGAGTTTAGTTTCAAATCTGGCTCTACTGGGAAACCCATGGCATAATCAGGAGCTGAACCTTGGTTTCTGAGGGCACAAAAAAGTAGCCTCAACAGAGTTCAGTGCACTGATCTTACAGTCAACTCGGAGACAGGCTCGTAACTGTGGGTTCCTGCCAAAAATTCAGAGTCGCTGTGAAGACATTTATTCCTCTAAAAACACTTAATGAAATTTTTCTAAATCTTCTGGAGTATCTTGTTTGGCTTGTAACTTGTTATTGGTGAGCTAAGTCACAAGAGGTACCAAAAAATAAATTAGTTAAAAATCTGGCAGTTGGACAGGAAAAGTGCTTTCTTATCAGCATGATTATACTCTGCTTTATTTACAGTATGGACAGCAAGCATTGAGTGTGCTATTTTTTAAATTCAGCTACACAACAGAAATCTTTATAAATCAAGTGGTTTTATACTCAAGCTGACATTATCATGAGCAAGAATGGATTGTCTTGCTTAGTTTAAGATCCTCGCTTCAAAGTCAACCATGTATTTAACACTTATCAACAAAATTAATGAGCAGACCCTGGTGGCCTCTGAGGGACCAAGTGGCACGGGTGGCAGTTCTTTCAGAGAAGAATCCTCATAAAATAATACCTAATGTCTTCCTAGTTGAAATAAGAGGAGGATCTGAAACCTTTAAAACTAAAATAATTTAAGCTTTAAAACCTTAAAATCCTTGATGTTTATGTCTGAGCCCATACAGGCAAGAATACCTGGGTGAAACACTCTTCTCAGAATGAGAAATTTCAGGGCTGATCCAAACTGAACAATCCAAACTGGGCTTAGTCTGGTGCAAAACCTGCTCTGGGAATAAATCTATCTTTTCCTAAACTGATGTATTTCCTTTTAACATTTTAATCAGCTGGGAAAAAAAGATGAAGCACGAGTGTGTTCCCCAGGTATGATGTGGAATAACTACACTCATGTGGTTTAGCAAGCAGTGGCAAAAAGTATTTCCTGGCAGTGCACATATCTGCTCTGCTTTCCAAAGCCAGGATAAGGCTCTTTATTTAGGCTGCCAACACAAAGTTCCAGAGAAGCACATAGGGCACATGGGTAGGGCATGGTGCACTCTTGATAGAACACCTGGACAAATACTGTTGGCACCGCTGCATCAGTGTTTGAGTGGGACATTGGGACCCTGTTAGTACCAGCTATGGTAAATGGCTATCCCTAGAAAAGGGGGTGATGGCAGTGGCTGTGGGATCAGACCTCATCTCTGACTTGCCTTGTAGGCCAAGTTCTGTCCTTATTGGTACGATTACCATCATAGTGCAAAACAGTTAAGAAATAATGTTTTTTCCTTCATTTTCCCCAGGTCTGCAAACATATTCAGAAGAAAGCCAATGGACCTACTCCGAGGCTTTGTGGATATTCTGCAAGAGGTTTAGCATGAAACAAATATTCCTCAGACTCCTGGAATGGGGGTGTAAGAATTTATTGCCCTAGCCCATGTTGGAGTTTGCTACTCTTGCGACAGATGCAGCAGAAGGGAATTTACACCTGTGCTTCAGCTGTTCAGTTTGCAGTCTACTGTCTGAACACAAACTCACACATTCATCAGCAGGTTAAACTGAGATGCCAGGATGAAAACTGGAGCAGCTGAAATGCAAACACATGCTCTCTTCCTGAAAACACAGTTTCTTCCTGCTCTCAGCCCTGCCAAAGCATTTCATCAGTCCTTTCAAATCCCCACAATTTCCTACTGACTTCATGATATTGGGGAAATGGAGTTGAATGCAATGCTTGAAAACTGCAAACTGATTTTACTAAGAGACATTATTTTTCTTTGAAAGACTTTAAATGACCTCCCTTTTCTCAGAGTTAGATTCTACTTGATAGTGGGTGGGGAGCTCACCTAGCAAGTGATTAAATAAAAAAGGAAAATCTTAAGCAATAGATTTGGATTCCCTTCCCCATTGCACTGATTTTTTAAAGATGTAGTTCCAAGAGAAACAAACCTCTTTGTGGAACAGGAGTTGAACCTGTAACACTCCAGTACTATGGCCAGGGCTATTTCTGGTGCCTGCAAGCAGTGCAAAACTGAAAGATGACAGCCAATTTTTAGGATGCCGTGACCATGATCAGGTTTTCAAGGTGATCAAGACAGAAGGGTCCCAACAAGGCTTTTAACTGAATTTACAGAATAATTTTGACCTGGAAAGAGCTCAAGTTGACCTCTGAGTGGGTATTTCCAAGTTCTTACACAATATACATCCTCTTTGGGATACTCTTGTGCAATAATAGAGAGGAAAAGAAGATGAGAACTACAAAGAAGGAAAGAATTGCATTATGTTTTACATTAGTTTTTTCTGCTCAGGCTCCAAGCTTCTTTAAAGCTGCTGCAGGATAATTTGATGGAAGATACCAGGCTTTTCCCAACCATTCCCAGAGCAGCCAAATCCCACTGTAAATTCAGTAAGTTGCAAACCTTTAGCAAACTATCTCTGAAGTATACAATGAAACATATAATGAAAATTAAATGGACAGTAGCCAGCAAATACAAAAGCAATCTGTCACTGTAAGACATTTCTACACAAACCTCAAATGTTGCACACAAAAGGTGTACTATCAGTCAGAAGCAGAGGAGCTTGAATGTAAAGCAGCCCTAAGCTTCTTTGTACCACAGGTCTTTAATTAGACCTAACAAATGAATATGAATCTGGAGGAGGAGAATTGGCAGGAGACCACTGCTGACGACGCTCCTCACAATGAGCAGCGGTGTTTTGACTCTAAAATGCAGATAAAAGCAAATGTGTGTCCTTTGTTTCTATAATAAGATGCAACATGCATTACACAGACAAGAAAAAAGAAGAAAAGATCAATGTCTGAGACTTTCAAGGCTCAATTTCTAGAGGGCACAAGGTACAAATGAAAAAGTTCATGGGAGACAATGATCCAACACTTAGCCCCAGGTCTGTTTTCTCTACAATTAGGAAATGCTGTTTCAAAAAACAATACAAAAGAGCCCACACACAGAAATGAGGAGATACATGAAAACATAGGAGACTGGGAAGGATTAATATTAATTTTATTCTAGTTTTACATTCATGCAGATGTTCTTTCCTGAAAACCTCACTCCCTGAAGGAAGGCTGCCTTGAACTTGGTAGCAGACTTTTTTTACATCAGCAAGAGGAGTAGATGGTTTTTTAAAACATGAGAGATGGTCACATTACAATTATTTGCTCAAGGGACGTAGAAGATGACATTATGAGCTCTGGTTGCAGTGGTCCCCAGGAAACTGAGGGCACCCCTGACTAGCTGGAACTGGGATGTGACTGCAAGTAGGAAAGCAGCATTGCTCCCATTTATGGCATCTTCAACACCTTGAGTTTCTGCTCTCCCAGCATGTTAGATTTCCTGCAAGAAGCCCTGTCACAGAGGGAATGTCGGTTCTTTGGGGAAACATCCTGTTGGACCAAAACCTCTCTAGCCTCTGGGGGAGAAGAAAGCTTCAGAGCAGCTGACTATAATTCAGCAGCAAGAGGTAGCAACTGAAAGATGAGGCTTGATGAATTTCTAGAAACTTGTGAGTTTCTTGAACCAGAAGAGAGGCAGCAGTATAATTTTCCTTTCGAACTCTTTATTACTGTAAATCGCGAGATTGAAAAAGATTGTGTTCTTTTTAAGAACTTCAAATATGGTTGAAATTTGTTTTAAAACATGATTCTATGTTATCCTGAACATAAAGGCTTAATATAAAATAATCATGGCATGAATTTCTCCAGCTTTTACTGTGAATTTTAATGGCTGTGACAGATTTTTGGTCTTAGGAATATGTTGGTCAAGCTATTACATCTGGTGTCTTCTGGAGCTGATCTGATTTGTCCCAGATGAACAATATGTTTAAGTGACAAGATTCTTTATTTTCAGTATTTTATTTGAAATTCAAATGAGTTCTTAATTGAGAGATCTTTGAAATAAAGTATTTTCCTAATAGCCTTGAAGATTCTGTATTTCAAAGTTGTAAGGAAAACTTTTCTTAAGAGATGAAATTCTCACTTCCCAAAAAGTAAATGAAAATTAGGTTTTTATCCTGTTTTTTTTGGGTGGCAGGAGATTGTGGGAGCATAATTTTTCCACTCTGACTTCACAAATGTATTTGGAAGGTGTTGTGGAAATGGATAAAAGTCATAGCTTGTTGTAATTAGGAAATATACTCATCTATTCCAAAACCAAGATCTGCTCAGTTCATCTCACTTTAACCTGGCTGACTGAAGCTACAGCTCTTACTCAGAATGATTACTTCAAGAATTTTGGATCTCAATTTAGTCACAGACCAAAAAAAAAAAAAAAAAAAAAAAAGAAGACCTGACTTCAATGATTCTTAGAACAAAACAGGGCTCTGGGAAACATGAAGAGTATTTGAAGACAAAAACCCTTCCATACTAAAAGTGAATATTTCTTTTGTGCTTCTTCAAGGGATTAATTTCCAGCCAGAGGAAGACTTGAGAAGTTACTCCTTTTGTTTTACTTACATGAGCTCAGTACTCCTGCTGACCGTCTCGCAGAGTTTCATGCCTGCTGTGAGATGTTAAAAGAAAAGTGAAGAGGAGGACCAATCATTTTAAAAATACAGAAGTTATGGACTGCTCAAAGTGCAAGAGCCATGGGTTCATTGAAAGTCAGTGGGGCTCAGGAAGGAACCAGTCAGCTCCCTGCGTAGGCCTGGAATTATCAGAGTTTCTGTTTCACGAGAGGAATGTGATGGAAAGACAAAGAACATGAGATGCAGAAATTGAGGCAGTAGCACAGATCTGGAGAGCCCTGAAGTATGGCCAGTTGTCTCCTGGGTTATTTGACTTGAGATAAGCATACCAACATTAAAAACTACCTCAAGGAAATATTCATAGAGGGAGGGTGTTTTAGCTGATTTTCCTTTCAGTGTACATAAAATGGAGAGGGAAAGCAGTTAGAGAAGTAGAAGCTGTAGGCCTTGAGGAAAAACTAAAATTAAAATTTTTTTATATGGCACTTAAAGGAAAAAATACTCATTCTAAATATGTCATGATCTAAGATACAGCTGGCTGTGCAGCTCTTTTTAGTTCTCTGGACGAATGCAGCCTCTTGGCTGCCTCTGGTACCACATGGACTGTGGTCCTGTGAGTCCACCTACAAGACACTTGTCTGTCTTTGTCAAGCTTTTGGGATCCTAGAGGTAAGTTTAACTCTTTGAGTGAGCTCTGTGAGCCTTCACATATCTCTGTCCTCTCATCAGTTAAAGGTCTTGCTGAAAACAGCCCGAAAAGAATGCTACCCTTCTGTGCTCATCTTCAACAGAAGTGAACTATGATTTAAGCCCATCCAAAGTGTTTCACCACATGTGAATGACAAAAGACCTATGGGAAATCCTGTTTACATAACTGAAAGGCTGACTGGACATCACTGTAGACAGGTGATAAAACCAGGGTTTGTAGAAAGCCATACAGGAACAAATGCCAACATAGAGAATAAACTCTCACTGCTGTGAATGGGCTCTTTCGAGCAGAGACAGGTCAAATTAAAAAAATCTAATTCAGATCACATATGACATCCATCTCTCTTCCAGTATCCTGAAAGTTCAAGCTCATTTCTGGAGGCAGTGTCATCCTCCTCTGCACCTGAAGGCAGAGGTGAGCAGCAGGGCCGACCCACAGCTTCACAGCTCGTTAGTCAAGGTGATGCCACCCCTCAAGAGGAGAGAGGACACGGGCAGGTCACAGCAGTGTCAGCTCGGTGCTGCCACAGCCACGCCCCAGCAAGGGAAATGGTGCTGCCCACCTTTTTGAGAAGGACAAAAGGCAATTGGGCATGGAGGTTTCACTGGTCAGATGTGTGGCAGAGGGGGAAAAAGGTCTGGCAGTTACAAGGGAATTTCAAGATTCCAGAGACATTGATTTCATAGAAAAAAAAAAAAAGAAAAATGAAGAAAAATGGAAATGCCTCTGGTTTACAGTTGTTCCCTCTCTTTTGCTGGCCAGCAGTGGAACTCAGTGAGAAAGTAAAACCTTTCTGTTGCCATTTTCTGCCTCAAAATGAGAAGGCAGCACAGAGTGCCTCAAATGTTGCATCACAGCAGCAGGTAACATCCAGTGTACTTATTTATAACCTGTGGGAGGAAGCAGAGAGATAAGAACAAGCTCTAATATTTTATTACCCTTTCCAATATGATTAATCCAATTTAGTCTGATGAATGCAAAGAAAGAAAATAGTGATTCTTTGTACTCCACTCCTACATTTCATTACAAGTGCCTAATGAATGTTAATAAATTAATTTTCAGACACCTTTTCTGAAGCAAAGTATTTTTGCATCTGACCTGCTTACACTGAGAAAGGGAGGAGTAAACAACCAAATACTGAAGATCTTGGATATTAATCATATACATATATATAAAGTTCATTTTGCAGGCAGCCTATAAGATTCAACAGTTAAGCTTTTGTCAGAAATCATGGAAATTGAAATCATGGGAAAAAAATCTGTCTCCTAATCCTTTAAATGCAAGAATAAACTCTACCTAACTGTGCATTATACTGTCCTGCATCCAGCCTCAGAAAGTATAAGTAGGGTGTTCTTCCCTTTGATATTTGGAAATTTCTAATTATTGCTATGCTCTACATTAAAGGGACACCTATAAGTTAATGTGGCCTAGAAATATTAGTATTTCAAAAATAAGCCTACTGGAAAATTGTTCGATTTAGTGTAGGAAATCTATGGCATAAAATCTTAATTTGTTCACAGGCTTCTTGGGTGCAGCTAGTATATACATACATATGTACATACATATATAAGTAAATGTATATATACTTACAGTGTTGGAACTTGGGATGACATCTGACTAACTGAATCTCCTTCCTTTTATATTTTGCTCATCCTTTGGTTAAGATGGGAATGCACAAAATACCATACACACCTGGATTGAATTAGAAATAGAAATAATACACAGAGATTACAGTTAAAGAATTTTAAACTGATGAAAATAATTAATAACTTCAAAAACCTGCAGTAAACATATTCCCCTAATTAACAGAATAAGCCAAGTGTTCTTATATAACTACAAAGCTCTGGAGATATAATGTAATTTCATGCTAGCTCCTCTTGCACTGCTTATTGCTTTAAAGTAACTGTATCACTGAAAGTATTTAAGAGAGCAATTGCTCTTGGGGATGTAAAAATCCTTAGATGTTTGCATCTAAATAAACTGAGTAGCCCCATTAAAATAGAGATAAAGGCACATTATCAAACAAGTGGTAATTAGAGCTGTTATACTTTCTGCATGAACAACCCCCCAAAAAAGTATTAATTAGTGATTAATATCACCTGAGATTAAGCTGAGCCAATATTAAATTTAAGTACTCAAGTTCATTAAATAGCTTAGACTGGTGCAAAAATTTATGGACAGGCGCTATAATGATTTTGCAGCAGTGAGATGTGGTTTATCTATTTTAAACCACTGGGCTACATTTTATTGCTTTATTGCTATTCTCAGTAGAAAATTAGAATAGAACAGATTTATTGTTCTAGAAAGATTATTAGGCCTCATTTCACTCTTGTTTAGGCCCAGTTGCAGGAAAGCAGGGCCAGTTCACAAGGACTCAGCAATGCTCAGGATCTTTGTAGTGCTCTCTTTCTGCTTTCACACAGCTGGTGGGGCCCAGCTTGCTGGCTGTGGGAGCCACACAGATCTTTTGGATGGCTGTTCCTACAATCACAGTTGTCTCATTTGTTTCCTACCACTTGTTAAAATATTTTGCTTCAAATTGTCCAGCTTTTCTTGGCAAAAACACTAGACTGAAAAAAAATATTATACTTGCATGAGTCACACCATCCCGAGTTCTCCAAACTCATCAAACAATTGCTGAAGATCAGAGGTGGCATGAGGGAATTATTTGAGCTGGCAGTGGTTGGTTGCTGATGGCCATATTTTCCAGTGCTGGTTATTCTTGTTAGCAATAGTTGAACTATGAATATCTTCCCAACTTGAACACTAGCATTTTGATCAGGGAAATAAATCCTGCAAATCATCTGCACTGATTTTTGCTGATCCCCAGTGCTTCCTTCATCCAGCTTGGATCACACCTGACTGGCCATCTCCCTTCTCAGCTCCTGGGTGTCTTTCTGGAGCCAGAGGAAGAAGAAGCCTGAAAACATACAACAGCCAGGCCAGAAACATCCAACTGGTGCACACTGCCAGCTCTGCTCCCTGGAGTCAGCTCTGGATTAAGGGCTGCAGAGAAAGCAACTATTTGTTTCCATGTCTGTGCTTATTTAATCTACAGTTTTCTTCAACTCTACTATTGCCCTGAGGATGGCCCCTGGCTGCCTCACCTCTGGGCACTGATCCAGAGACTGTATTTGCTGTTTGGGGCACAGATTGCCTGTAATGCTCAAGGGCAGGAGTAGCCTCCAAGATCCCAATGTCATCTGACCAATGGAGGAAGATGGAAATCCATGCTGTGACTATGTGGATTATTTTCTTGTGCTGAAACAGCATTACACAATAAATCTGAAACTTGATGTATTTAATTTTGTCTGACAATCCTGGAAGTCCATTCAATCAAAAGAGCTCTGAGATGGTTCAGCTGATGTCTGAATCTCTCCTACTTATGCAGCAGTATCACAGAAACACAAAAAGGCTGTCCTGGCTCTTTGCTGAAATAGAAGTGAGACCAGCTGTCACGGTTTGAGCTATATCTCCCCGTACGGGCCACCATTTAATGTCATGGCTTTAAACTCACTAAATTTTTTTACCAAAAATGAGATGGGATTTTTGGAAGAAAAGGCAAAGACAAACTCAACTTACTAGTAAAGGAACAGTTTATTAATACACACTAAAGGAAAAAGGAAAAAAAAAAGAAAAAAACTAACACCAGACCTTTTCCTCCTCTACAAACCACTCCCCTTCTACACAACATAGAGGAAAGCTATGATTTTAGCCAGTTCTACCATTAAAACTTAACTTTACACCTCTTGGGAGAGTAGTCTCTCTAGCATCATAGGGAACTATCAGCAAGCTTTCAAGCTGCTCATGGGCTGTAGCACATTCAGGGTCTCCTTTTTAAGAATTCTTACTCTGGTAGACTACAAAGGTTTTCTTTTCCTCTAACATCGTCTCTATCAGCAAATAGAGACCTCCTTTTCGCCCAGGAGCCGGGGCTTC
>VWYP01021668.1:454490-513104 GCA_013400435.1 Pycnonotus jocosus
GGGGGGAGGGAATCATCTCTTCTCTCTTACAGACACCTGGCCCGGCCCCAGCCCTGGCCCCGGGGCCGCCGCACGCTCCAAGGGGAGGCGGCGTGGAGACTCCGGGGCTTCTAACTCACGGAGATGTTAACCCATCTGCGGCCGGAACTTGAAGAAGAAAAAAAACTCGGACAGGAAACACTTAAAGAATGTCTTCCAAAGTCGCCACAAGTGGCCAAAACTCATGCCAATCAAAAAACTAATTCTCGATTGGCTTCAAACCACGACACCAGCTAAATTGCAAACTGGGCCCCAGTGGTGTAGAATTTGTGACTAATACAAATAAGGCTTTGCCTAAAAGTCATTACTGCTCCTAATTCTTAGAGGATACATGACCATTTCTATTTCTGCTGGAAACTGCCACTCAGGTGTTACAGAAAGGCTGCCCACCACAGCCAACCTCGTGGATGTGTTGTGTCACCTGACAAAGTGATCTCCTCAAAGGAAAAGCACTGCTGACTGTGCACACTCACCTCCCTCTCCTCTTGGCACTTGTGAGCCCCTACCCTGAACACAGGATGCTTTCAGGAGGGCATGGGGCCATGCAGACAGATGGGCAGGGGGACCGACATGCCGGAGAAATGGGATGTGTTTCAAGGGCTGAGTAACTAGGCCTAAATACTCATCCAGGGATGTCAGAACAGCAGTTTGGTCTGGATGCCTGCACAGGAGATCAAAGGAATATCCTTTTTCTTTCCACTGCAGTGCAGGATGTGAGGAACTAAGTCTTTAGCATTTATATGGAATTTATATGATCAAAGCACTGTCCTGACTTTACCTAATTAAACAGTACAGCACCCTTCTGAGATATGTATGGCCTTCAGTTCATAGATGGGACAACAGATGGGGAAAATTGTGTTTTGGCCACCAGTGTTTCTCCAGGATCTGCCTTCTCCCTTCTCTGTGCTTGTTTTTCAAAGCCCATCTATGCGAAAGGCATTGTGTGCTAGGCTGTAGTTGCCGAAGGGGAAATTTTGTTTCAAGGGACTTGTTTCTTTGCAAGTTGATTTCCATTGCATGTAAGACACATCTGTTTACCTCAATGAAAAGATAAAGTTTTCCCTGAATTCTCTGGCCATACCCCCATCCCTGCCTTCTGTGGTGTGCAGGTTTGTGTGTGATCACCATGACAGAGGCACTGATCTTCTTCCATGCTCAGTTTACAGTAAAAGCTAACATTTAGCTCTGAGCATTTCTTCCTCTTTGTTTCTGCAATGCTGAGCAAGTCAGTACACTTGTGTGTTATTTGGGTACAGAAATATGTGAAAACAGTTTTTAATGGAAATTTTTCCTTTTTTGGGGGTGGGCAACTCTGGAGCCAAAAGAGCAGTCTCCTTGTTGGGGTGTGTAATTGAGACACCTGGCTGAGCTGATAGAGCCATTCACGCTGTAAACCCACAGAGGAGGAATCTCTGCTTCCACAAAGCTGTTCACTGGGTGATGCTGCCACAGCTGTGCTGATGACATCACAGGTGAGGGCCTGGGATATGCTAGGATGGAGTCCTGCATGGAGCTAGGCTGGGATGGAAAGCCCTGGGAGTGCCCAGGGCTCCTGCAGCATCCTGTTCACCAACCATCCCCTGCGCTGGCCCCAAACACACCTGAAGCCTTCACAGCAAGGACATATCCATGTATTACTCCACCTCCTTGGGAATGCCTTATAACCTAACAGCTCTTTAGAATAAAGTATTTGAGGGGAATTTCTGTCTGCCTGGTATTTTGGTCTATCAGTTCAAAAAAGCAGTTGCAAGAGAGAAAGTGCACAAAATTTTCAGAAACTACTCCTTCCACCCCCAGACTCCTTCCTATGGAGTAAGTGAGCACAGACTGGTCTTTAATGTGGGAGTTTAATGATCAATATTTAGCTAGGAGGTTTGATGAATATTATATTTATTATGTAAGTCTGGAAAGGCACTTCAGCCCCTGTATTTAACTTATCACTTTTAATACAGTAGGAATAAAAAAGCCTCCTCTCACTCTGTTCTTTTCTTTAACAGGCAAACTATAATGTTCCTTGCTCTCATGCTGCTTCATTTTCAAACACAGCACATGTAAACAAATTTGGCAATAAATTATGCAAAAGTGTAATAGCAACAAATATTTCAGAGAGCTAACTGGCAAGTTTATTCTCTGAATATGAATGACAAATAATTGCTTTATTTGCCTAAAGGAGCTTGTATGTATATTTAAAATGCTTGGCATTGCATTCCTCTTCAGCTCAATGACAAAATTCTCTGCACTGTCAGAGAGTCTCAGATATTATCTATGGATATAATAAATTAGCTGTATTTATAATTTTTGTCCCCTGAATGAATTAATAGTAATTGATCTTTACCTTCCATGCAATATATTTTTTATGTTGATGAGATACGGCACAGGTTTTTCTGCAATAAAATCTTACAGAAGACTTCTGCATCCGATGTTGGACTGCTGATTTCTCAGAATTATGTAATGTGAGACTCTGAAGTATGAAATTTTTTTTTGAGACTCCTTAAGTTTTAATTACCTATAGTGCAGCCACTAGAACATGCCAACAAAAAAACCACAAACTTTTTCTCCACAAGAAACTATTTGTCTCTCCTCTCATCCATAAGGTTTATCTGCACATGGACTGTAGAGACATCATGAAGTGTTGCTGTGGTAGGGATTTGTTCACTGAGGTTTGCACCTGACTTAGTTGGAATGAGCAGCTGCTGCTCATGGCGCCACATCCAGCCTGGGCTGGAGAACAGCCAGGGATCCATCTTCCTCTGCTGCTGTGGACTATGAGCAACTTAACTCCCTGTTGCACTAAAGGTCAGCAGACACATTATCAGAGCTGAACAGACTCCCAGCCTGGGGCTCAGGGTTTATTCCATCTTTCTGACACACACAGGCCATGTGATGCCATCAAAGAGAAAAGAAAAATCTCTTCAAAGCCTTTCTCTTGGCCAAACAGAATTTCCTTTGGATGAAATGCTGATGCAGGTACACAGTAACTGACCCTCTGTTACTGCTGAGTGACAACAATACAAATCTACTGCATATTAGTGGATCATCCAATCAGGGAGCTTACAGGACCCACCTCAGCTCTCTGAATAACTGTAACTTCTTGGAAGTAAATGAATTGACATCAATATCTCTCCACAAATGGAAGGACTGGATGTATGGAGGAGGAAAAATTAAATATGGATGACAGTGGTTTTTTGGTTCTTGCTGCTGGGAAGAACTCTGTTCAAAGTCCAGAATCATATTTTGGTGGGTTCTTCAAACAGTTAACAGGGAAATGTATAGCAACTGCAGCTGCAACTTCACTTTATGGTGCACTAACAATAAGTAGGTGTGGTGACTCTCCTTACCACAGGAGGGAAAGTCCTATGGTTCAACATGAATGAACACAAAAATACGCTTCTTTGTTTGAGGCATGGGAGTACTTCATGGATGAGTGTAAGGCTTAAAGAGAAGTCAACAAACTGAAGAGATGTGCATACAAGAATGGTATCTTCCAAAAGCCACGTTACAGCAGGTATGAGGCACCCTCAAAAATTTTCATGAGACAAATCTCATAGACAGTGAAATGGGCATGGGAGGTCACAGATTTGCTTCCAGACGAGATTGCCATAAGAAATGGCACCGTTGCAGATATATTGCTTTTTATAGGAACTTGCTATAAAAAAACCCACTTCACATGAAAGCTTATCAATTTGTGTTCCTTCTGTTGCATGTTAGAGGAAAAACTTTTAAAGAAAGTGCTTAACATTGTTTTGACAGTAGAGGTAGGGAAGAAAGAGTTTGAATAAAATCCAGAGAGCATATGAATAAAAACCCCCTCCCATTAGACATGAGAGGCTCAAGTTTCAGTTCCTGAGCTTAGAGAACCAGAAAATCTCTCTACCACCTTCAGCTTGAGGGAAAGAAGGTGAAAGACTGCAGTGTCCTATTTATTCTGGGTTCAGTACCCAAATTTTCATTCCGAGGTCTCCTACTGAACCAACAAAACATTCTCAACGTGGAAATGCTTTTTATATTGCTAGATTTCCATGAAAATGAGGACCTTGGACAGGTGCTGTGCTGCAGCAAAAGCATTTGCTAGAACATTCCCAGTGAACACCACTGATTAGCTAGCAAAACACCAAGCTTGCTGTTAAAGAGAGGAACTTACTGATAAACATATAATTTTACTGTTTAAAAAAAAAATAGATTTCCCCCCTCAAAAGTGTTGCATTCTGTACTTCAGTTCCTACCATGCTGAGGTTGTAAACTTCAAGTGCCAGCATTCTGGTTGCTCTCATATAATTTGGCTTCTTTCTGAAGGATAAGAGTGAAGCAGAGACTTTCAGATAACATTTCATTAATCTGTAACTGAAACAAAGGAGCTATAGCAATAGTTGGTCAAGGAAGGATGTCACTTGCTTCAGGCATTGCTGGTAGACAGGATCTCCAAGTGTCTTATTCTTCAGAGGCAGGAAGAATTCCTCTTGTTGCTGAACAGTTTTATGTCCATTAACTTCATGATTTTCCTTTCACTTTTTTTAAACTCCAGGTTACACAGTGACCACTCATTCAGTCCAGGAGCATAATGTATGCACAGGCATGTTAAGGAAGGTAAAGTTACTTGTAGCAGCTTTACAGCTGAGAGATGTTCCATTTTGTCTGTGAGTGCTTCAAATTCCCATAGAGGCTCTTTAAAGAGCCATAACTATTTCTCTTATTTTTTATAAACAAGAAGAGAAAACAAGCCCTTCTGACAGGACTGTAGGAAAAATCAAGGCAGGCAGAGTTACTTCTGTGAAGGACCAGGAAAAAGTTTCCCTGCATAAACTAAGAGGAAAATAGTTTTGCAACTCAAACCATCTATCAGAGAGGTTCACCTGCATACAGGACGCTTGTTTGCAGTTAAGGTGTAATGCAACCTGGCATTCTGTGGCCAGAAAAAAAACCAAACAAAAAAGTAGAGAGGCAGCAGAACCATTTACCTTTTAAACTCAACCCCAGAACTGCACGCTTAGCGTGAGCACTCCCTCCACTCCAACCCCTAATACTTCTTGTTCCTTTTCTTTTTTCGTAGACCCTGCTCTGAATCCTGACTTAGAAACCTGGTATTCATAGAAAAGGAAGGAAACCTCACAAGTTTGCTCAACTGCTCCAGCCCTCCCACACTGCCAATCTTCCAGCCCACCCAACAGCCCCCACAGGCTGTCCTTCTCTAACTCTGTTGTTGCTCCAGCTGCACTCTTTTACGGCAGTGGCTTTGTGCCTGCAGCTGGTTTCACACCTGAGGGCAGTAATGAACTGCTTCTGGCACACTCTGCTGAAGTGGGAAGATGTTATTAACTCATATTATAGGTGAGGAACGGCTTGAGGGACTTAAACCCAGCTGCCCCAAAGTATGTAGGCATTTTGTATACAGCACAGTAAGGCACTTTGCACTTTTAAGGACTTGAGCTTAGTCATTTGTGAAAATTTGTAAGCTGTTACATGACAAAAGAGAAGCTGTGTCTGTTCTCCCCACTGAGGAGATTTTTAAAAATCATTTGAGTCCTTCCTTCCAGGCTTGTGTTCTTAGGCTGACTGTAAGGTTGAGTAACACAGAAAAAGTGGACACAATCATTGAATTTGAAATAGCATTTCTCCTATAAATGAGGTCAGATGGGTTTTAAATAAGGGTGGTGTTGCAAATTATGAGCAGCTTTATGAACTCAGCTATTTCTGAAGGAACTAGGCTTATGCAAGGTCAAAATAATTCTGAGAGTCCCAATCCCAAATATTTTTTTTTCCAACGTAAGGTGTTGCAACACCTTACAGAGAGGCAAGGGAGGCAGGGAACTACACACTTTTCCTATGGAGAGAAATGAAGTAACCTTGAAGGTTACTGCTTATTAGAGCAATTGACTGAACATTAAATCAGCAGGGTGTTAATATCCAAGGATTTTGGCTCCAGTCCTATAAAGTCCTTTTGCCAACTTCTGACAGGTTTTTTGTACCTGCAACTTGTTGCTTCCTTCCTGTTATTTCTTCACGAGGGAGCTAAAAATGTGAAGGACTTTGCTGAGCCGACACTTTGTTTCTGGACAGACCTGATTTTTATAGAAGTTTGTATTGAAGACATATCCAGGGTGCTTCCACTGTCAGCTCCTCCACAGATGGTACTTATGCCCATCTTAGAGATCTGCTTTATGAACAGGCTGTCAGACACAAAGACTTCAGACCAAAGTCGCTTTTCCCCAGATTCTACTCAATTCAAAAAGCACAACCACAAACCAACAATTTGATGTAGTTTTCACTGGTGGTAATAAACCCTGCCTGACTCAGGACTGGCTCTCATTCTAGATGGGAGAGCAAAAAGGTCCATCATGGATAATTTTGTGCCCTTCACCAGGAGGAGTCTGGAAAGGGAAGCTCCAATCACTCAGCCCTGAAGCTTCTTGTGTGTCCAAACAGCTGAGAGAGAAATGTCAACGCTTGTGTAAGGTGACATGAGAGAAGCATGACCAGACCTGAATTCTAATTTTTATTGGGTTTTTATAACCTTAGCTGCCAACCCCACATTTATCTCTCCTTAATTTCCTCTATTGTGAAAGCTACCCAAAAAAGGTTACCCAAAGAGTTGTTCTACCAAGGAATTTTCTGGTTCTGTAGGAGTAAGTCATAGAAGACTGGCCTTCATCCTCATCTGTCCTGGCTCTTTCCTGTAGCTGTAGAGCTGTTATCATGGCTCTGCTAGTATTGATACTGTCATTGTGTCCCACCATTCACACATAGATCTACTGCCTGGGACTCTGAGCACACACTCAAGGACAGTCCCTCTTCTAAAACATTTGTGATCCACGTAGATGAGACCTACCAGGGATGAAAATTAATTTGACAGAGGAACCACATAATTAAATTGCCATTTAAAGATAAAGTTCAGAGCTTTACCAAATCATCCAAACAGTTTAGGTTTTAAGAACAACTGAGCAGGTTGATTCCTCAAAGGCTCCTCTGGTGATGGATGGATATGCATGTGCCTTATGTGGAACCTGAGAAATCACAACTGACTGTCTTAAAAGCTAAACCAAAGTTGCCTAAGGACTAGACAGAGAACTACCAACAGAAATTAATCACTGTTCCCAAATCTTTGCCTGGTGATTTCTTTGTTTTGCTGGTAAATGGTAACAACAACAGCAAATTTGATCAATGGAAAGAAGTGATTTTTGGTTCATCTTCTCTGCTAATTTTCATCTTGGTGTTTTTAGCAAAGAAAAAAGAAAGTAGTAATCTGCTATCATAGGAAATACAGTATTTGCTGTGAGAAATTTCATAGTTTTCCCATGTCATTCTAGTATTTAACACCACTGGCACTCAAACTTTCACTTTGGCTCAACTTTAGACTTGAGCTGTAGCTCAGGTATAATATAGTTTCCAATTGTGATAATTTCAACTCTTGTTAAAAATATGTATATTTAAAAAGCTTATTTTTAGGCATCCACTTGCCTCTAAAATTGCTTTTAGTGACAACTACTGCAGGACATGACTGCTAAGGTATCTGCAAAACTTTTACTGCCTGTCAGGCTAACTTGCTTTAACCATCTCATGAGAACAGCTTGAATTCTAATGAAGAGTAATAGGAACATGATGAAAATGCTTGTAGAATAGAGGATAAGCCTTCTAAAGGTAGACAAGATAACTTCTGTCTTTGATAGATCTAATTAAATCTATTTTGAAAAAGCAGAACCAGTAACTTAGTAAATAAATAAATAAATAAATGAACACTCCAAAACGCAGCAGCAAGTTGCTACATTAGCATGAATATTTCATGTCTGATCTGAGTATGCCCACACAGAATTTTATTTTTCTCTGGGACTTGCTGTTTGTCTTAAGTAGAGAGACAAAAAAATACCTAGAAATTTTACAAAGCCTTACCTACATGTCTATGTTCCTGGCATTTCATGCAGGGACTGGTACCTCTTGGACGTTCAGACCATCTCTGTGCAGCGTGGAGTGGAAAAAAACAACTAGGAAAAAACTACCATTTCCATTTGCACAAGAAGACTAAAAAAAAGATCAAACAAAGCTCGGCCCTCTCAAGCACTATCAATAATAAGAGGATCTGAGAGCATTTGGCTTAGAGTTGTCCATTTTGGGCAAGGGTAGTCCATGTTTTCAACAGTTCTGAAAGAGAGAGAATGGCATGTGCAATCCTCGAAGGGCTGCACCACTGCTGCTGTGCCCGTCATATGTCAACATACATTAGGTTTCCTTTCCTGCTGAGAAAGGGCTGCCAGCCTGATGGCTCAGTGTACTGATGTTTACAGTGTTAATAGTGCTTCTGGGGGACCTGGAAGCCTGGAGTGCTGTGCTGCCTGTGATGACTTGGGGAGCAGAGTGGAGGTTAATGATCATAGGGGTTTGAATCAGACCGTATGGTGGTGGTGGTGGCATCGTGGTTGCCAGGCTCCCTTTACCCTCCCAGCCCTTGCATTTCAATTACAGTCAAGCTTAATTGAAGTTAATTGCTCTTTGGCCAGCTGTATTTACAGGACCACAATATCCTGCAAAGGTGACACGGGTAGGGAAATTAAAGCCCAGGTGCAGGTGAAAGGCTGTGATCATTGTCTCTGTGGCATTTGCTTTCCAGCTTCCTCTTACACTGAATGTCAGCCTCAATAGCTGCAACCTGAGCATGTATCATTCCTGTATCATTCCCCATCTAGGAAGCTGGTTCTACACCCTTTTTGTTTGTTTGTTTGTTTGATTTCTTGTTGTTGTTTTTTCCACATCTATCCTGCACTTCTCTTTCATGCAGTCTCCAGGAGCATGTTTTGCCTCCTCTTCTTTCCCATGCAGTGGTGTTCCACAGCAGTACTGTTATTAGACAGCAGGATTGCAGCAGTCCTTTGAGGCTCCAGCATGGGTGCAGCTTTAGTGTTTTGTTATGTTTACTACAAACGTGCAAAGGCCACATTTCTCAATAGCAGCTAATGATTCCATGCTCACTTTAAAGACTTTTTAACACCAATATAATGAACCTGCAGGTCACAGAGAGTTTAGGCACCACTTTTTCATCACCAAGCTGTTTTTCTCCCAGCACCTCAAGTAAAACATGATGACTGTGACAAAGTGTCACACACAGTCTTACATTAGTAAATGACAGCGCCAACACTTGTGAAAAAAATATATATCTCCTGTGCATGTTGGAGGCAGAAAGCTTGCCAAATTTAGTTGAGGACTTGTATGCTTAGTATTTGAAATGTAAAATTATGAAACCTTATGCTCAGCACAGTCTACACATGCAATCAGACCTGACCTTGCAATGCTCTCAAATCTCTGAGGGCAGATTCTCAGAAGCACAAGTAAGAGGCAGATATTGACCTCCCCTTCTTTTTCAGTGATATTTTGCCACTTAACCATTCTTTCTGTTTTGGAAAATGTCATATCACGTAACTTAATTTTGCTAGAGGGAGAATCCTTGGTGTTTAATATAAGTTATTAACTTCTTGCAAACAAATGGTATACAGTAAAACATAGTAGAGAAGATTTAGAGCAGGAGTAAAGAGCAAAATGAGCACAAATAGATAACTATCATTCAGGCATTTTATATGGACAAAAGGAGAACACACAGAGAGGTTCTTTGATGAGACATTCACAAAACAAAATAATGATACAAAATTGAAATAAATTACAGGGAAAAAAAAGATATACTGGGAGAGAAATAGCTCAAAAAAAATCTGGCAACTGCCCTGGAGAATAATGGAGACAAATCTCATTACAGATTTCCTGTGATGCTATCCTCTGTATCACACATAGTGCAAGCAGGAACATGGAATAACTTTCATGAACTATACTTGTATATTGTTATGTTTGACAAAGTATAGTATTAGGCAGCTACAGCATGAGTTAGTGAAATAACTTGGTAGCTGTGTTCATTCACACAGGCTGTTTTAATTTGAAAAATTAATAGCAAAGTCACAAATCATGGAATTGTAGAATAACTTGTTTGGTAAGGACTTTTGTAGGTCAGCCAGTTCCAACCCCCACTTCCCCAGTGCAAAGCAGAACTAACTTCAAATGAAAGGATGAAAAAAAGAGAATGTTCTGTTTTATGCTAGAGAATGCCCGACATGTTTTTCTTGTGAATTTTTCTCTGACCTCTATTTATAGCTAATTTACTACCATATTCTGAGGTCTCCTTGCTGCAAGCCTTTGTATTTCACACAAAAATCAGGTAGACCGTACCTGAGCATTAATATTTAACACAGGCTTGTGGGAAAGGCAGTGACTAAAAGTGACATCTGCATTTTACCAGAATGAAGGTTGTGAAATGGCACCAAGGACTGTTTTATCCTCCTCTTAGTCTTAATTGGCAATTCAGTCTGCATGTTTTTTGTGTAATTTCTCTACAATAGAAGGATAGTCCTTGAAGAAAGAAGCAATTTGACATAGGATGAGAATAGCATTTTAAGAGGAGCAGAGGGTTTTTTATTGCCACTGAAAATATTTTGTATGTCTGATCTGATTGTGGCTTTGGTAGACAGAAAGCTAGAGGCTATTTGGTGGCAAAGTTTATGTCACAAACTATCCAAATGCCTTGATTATCCTTAACTGATACAGAAAACCTGGTCCTTGGAGATGCTTTAAGCTTAGGGTACTCATGTGAACCAGCTTTGCACATTCAATGTGCCTTGGTAGGAGCAGTGAGTTCAGGCTGTTCTTCAGTGTCTTTGTTGAATCCCAGGACCCTTTCAGGAAAGATTTCTGGATCTCCTCTCTTCCAGCCTCGTCTGAGTGTTGCAAAAGCAGATGCTGGCAG
The DNA here is from genome assembly GCA_013400435.1 of Pycnonotus jocosus. Classification (NCBI taxonomy): domain Eukaryota; kingdom Metazoa; phylum Chordata; class Aves; order Passeriformes; family Pycnonotidae; genus Pycnonotus; species Pycnonotus jocosus. The sequence goes on from VWYP01021668.1 coordinate 465,298, forward strand.
ATGGCTGAGTCAGCAAATATCTACTGCAGGTACCTCCATGGAAAGAGATGCCTGGGGTTCCCCCATTCCCCTCCTTAGCTGTGTTACCTGGCTGGCCTTAAGTCTCCCTCTGAGAGCATTCCTGCAAACCTGACTGGCCAGCTGGTGATCTCACCACAGTGAAGTGGCTTCTTAGACATCAAGCAGCTGCAGAGTGTCTACCTAACTCTGTCATTACCTATTTTAACTTTTAAGCTTTTTGCCTGTTTTACTGATAGACCAGATTTATTATCCATGCTGAGAAATGAGGCAAAGCATAGGTTAAGTGACTTATTCAAAGTCACATACCAAAAGTGTAACTGAGCAAGATATTAAATTTTCATCTCTGTATTTCTATTCCACTGCTTTACAATCAGATCACAATTTAAATTCACTTTCAAATTGGAAAAGGCTGAGGATTTTCAAACGTTTTCTTATTGTCAATCATTCACATGTTTCCAAGACTAAGAAAATAATGGTGGAAGACAATTCAAATTGACAGACATATTTCAGAACTGGTTACCTGATCTCTGAACTCTGACTTGCATGAAAACGCATCCTTACTACCACAATCTGATCCAGATTTTTACCCTCCAGAGTCAGGTTTTGATCTCAGGCCATTCCTGAGAAGGTATGACATCTCACTGTCTGTCAGCTTCAGGTTTGCTGCACATTTGCAGTTCTTCAGGCTGGAAAATAAAACCACTGCTATATGTGTAAATTCAAAAGTTAACAAACAGAAAAAATGAAGTACAGGATACAGGAAATGATTTTGACCATTAATTCTGATGTATGCTTGATTTGCTACAAAGATGATGGGCTTAGATCAGTGATTTGGAGGAGGGATTTGAAAGTTAGATTTTCACTGCAGAGGATAATAAATAGGAAAAAGGTATGAATAATAAGGAGCAGAGCAAACACATTCAGAAAGACTTGGATAATTCATTAGGCTAGGCCTGAGAATAGCAAATATATTTCAATGAAGACAGTTACAATGGAATCCAGAAACCTCTTGGATGACCCAAGGGTCATCTTACAAAGTTGGCAAAAACATCCCACCATTCAATCCCACTACAAATGACCCCTCTGTTATTTCATCCATGAATCAAATGGATGGCATCCATAAGCTCCTTTCCTTGCAGCCTTTACACAATGCTCAGACTTTCGAGAAATATGCAGCAGCACAAGTGAAGTTATATTTTTGGAGAGAGTCTGCTCTCATTCAGCTCTGTGAAAAGCAAATGTTGGGATATACTCAACACCAGCTTGGAGAAGACATTGACTTTCTCTGCATTCCTAACTTGCTTTAGTCCTCTGCTGAACCAGGGCCAAAGGTATTAATACATCTTGACTAGGGGCATACTGGCAGACACTGCTTGCTTTGAGCTCCAGGGCATTTTTAGCCATAAACCCAATGCTTTCTTTCCTTGTAAGGAGAGAGAAATGATAATTTCCTTTTTTAAAAAACAGATGACCTCTTTCCAGACTATGGAAATGTTCTCCCAAGGATCTCCTCCTGGGAGAAAAGTCTCATCACACTTGAAGAAAATACTTTGCAACCAAAGTGAGAATTGCCAGTGTAATCACAATTAGTAAACAAAACTAGACTCAATAGTTCCAGCAAACATCTGTGCTAAAGCCAGTGTTAAAAGAGGCAGGAAAACACACACTGAATACACCAGGACTGAATTTCAGCAGTATGAATACAGCAGCAAATTATAGTCTTCTGGGAAAAAAAGAGAGAAGACATAATCTGAATGACTGATATGAAAATGGTGAAGACAGTGCGGTTTTGCAATAAAAATATTTGTCATAATAGTACACAATTTTAACTTGGGGTTCAAACATTGCTCTTTTAAATTGGCATAAATCAAACACATTGTCTGTGCAATTGGTTGCCACCTGTCACAGTTCCATCCCCTTTTCTTCATTAGAGATTTTTTTTTTACCAGGGAGCTGTTTTTGATGGATTAGAAAGCACAAACTGCTCCTTGGTTCACCCCATTCACATACAGTCCTTCTGAAATAGCTGACATGTGCCACTGTATAATCACCAAAGCTGTATTTTCTAGAGCACTGTCTTCCATTGCCAGCTGGCATTTTGCAATCTACTCCTGGACAGAGAACAAGGGTTTGACTGGGCTTCCTCCTGATTTATGCGTTTCTGACCATTTGACTCCCAGAGCTCCTTGTCAGTGAATCTTCCTCCTCCCATTATGGCTTCCATAGCTGGTAAAGTCATTGGTTTCACCAAAACCTCATGAGGTACAAGAGTAACTGGAGTGACCTCCAGCTGGCTTTAGGTGTAGCAGAGGCATAGGGGGTCACATCTACAGCTAGGATGAACCGTCTGGGTTTGAGAAGTGCCCAGACACTCAGGGAAGGCTGAGTGCTCCTGCTCTCGTGATGAGTTTGCTGCCCTCAGGGAAGCTTTCAACACCAATGTCTTCCACAAGATTCCTTTAATTTACCATTTGCAACTTGATTAATTTCTTTCAGTGTGAACTTTAATTATCCACTTAACACACTTTGCTTGCATTATTTTTTCCTGGATGCTCCCACCATGCTGTTACAATAAGAAAAATAAATGATCAGGCCCTATTCATTTATTATTAAAAAATAAAAAAATCACATTTTTAGCTGGACTGTTCTCAGCCTATTGGCACTGCTGATGTGGTTTCTCTGGAAGGCTGCAGCTGTGTTTCAGGAGCCGAAGAGCAGAGATTATGTTATCTTCTTCCAAGGTGATTCATAAGGAAGGGCTGCTGGGAGACTGCTACAATTAGGTGGGGGCATTGTAGACATAGCACCAGAAAAAGAGGAACACTTTATCTATGGAATGATAAATAAATTGAAACTGAATCTTGCTTTAAAAGGAATTTAAACATATAGCTCCATCCCACCATACTTTCGTGGGTACCCTGATAATGTGAACATGAAGAAAAGAACTGGCTCTACAGATCAGTTTTCTCTTTGAACTTACACAGTTTTTTCCCCTTTGCCTTCCCTACATTTTTCTTTCTTTTACACAAATATGACCCAATGTGATTTGGCAACAGGAAACTCAGAGCAAACCTCTGATCTCTGCTACGTCATTTGCTCATGAACAATTCATGCTCAGCAGATTAAAATCTGGTTTTCCCATATGTACGTCAGCAATTTATTTGACAGAGAGGTTATCTTGGAGAAAAAAAAATTTAAAAAGAGAGTAAAGGATTTAAAGTAAAGGAATTCATAGGCATGTGATTAATGTACCTAAAGGGCCCCACAGCACTATCATGGCTGAATGGCATCACGTACTATGGTGATTTTTGGGAATTTCTGGTGAGAAAACTGTTGATAGAGGTCAGAGCCATGTGTTGCTGAAGCACAGAGTTAAATGAGGAGGGACACAGAAACAGGTGTCTAACTTCATTTTAGGCACCCCAAGCTATTCTTACCTGCATCTGAAATGGCACTAGAGGCCTGGTTAAGCACCTGAATTCCTCTCTTGGCATTTCCCAAGCTCTCACAGGAAAACTCTGTCAGACACTTGAAATTGCATCTTTCAAATCTGTGTGAATATTTCTGAACAAGCAAACTTTGTGCTGAAACAGGTTATTTATGAGTGCCTGATTTGTCAGCTGGTAATGTTCTTTAACTGGATCTTGTTACTCATCACACATACACACACACACATGTAAGTATATGTATATATATGCACATGTATTTTTAAAGCAAGCTGAATAAGGACAGCAAGCTGCCATCAATCGAGAAACTTTCCATCCACCACATAGATCTCTGCTGTCACACAAATTGAGTGACTGACAAAAGCAGGTTGGTAACTTCTTCCATCAGCTAACACTAGAGAGGGAAATGTCCCTTACTTTTGTTTCCTTGCAGATGAACTGTTGATAGCTTTTGGCAGCTGAGATGATGTTGAAGGTCTCCTTTCAAACACATTTTATGATTTTTTCTGCTTTGACTAGGAAGTGGCTTTTTCAAAGGAAACTCGAGCAGGTTGTTGCCCATTTTTCACTATTTCTGCAGACAGAAAGTCTGTTTTCCTCTTTCACAAAAAAATTTTCCTCTCTACTTTTGCTTGGAAGTGTTTGGTCCTTTGTAGGAAGATATAGCTTTTGCCCTACTCCCTGTTGCTTTTCTGAGCCTGATACCCAGAATTTTACTTCCTTTCTTGCTTCTCCCTGCACCTGAATGCCAATTACTTAGATGTTATCCACAAGGGGAACAGAGAAAGCAAGATTTTCCAGAAAGCATGACTTGAGCAATATCTGACTCCAGACCCATTCCCATCTAATGATGAAAAAAAAAAAAAATCTGTTTTCTAAGCTTCATTTTAATTGTTTTTGTGGGTGTCTGATTGAGAGGCAAATGCAAACCACTATATCAGCAAACTATAAAAGCAATTGCCACTAGTGTAATCAACAGTTCAGATACTGGTAGTTCCCTTTGTCCTTCTGCCACATTACTGATGATTCTTCAAAGATTCTCTGCCCAGAGATCTGTTTCAGAATGCTCAGAACAAGGCACAAAAGCTCTTTTATTGCTGTTGCTTTACTTCCTTTTCATAAATGAACATGTTTGCATGACAGAAAGAAAAAAAACCCACAGAAATATGGTCTAATTATGAAGGAAGAAAGTACAGCTCTAAGAACAATGTCTCGTGGGGAAAGCATCCATCAGGTTCTGCCATCATTTGCCATGAGAACCAAAGGCTGCCAGACACTTACTAATCTTTTCATCTCAGCAATGCCAGTTAAAGCTTTCCCAGTTTGTATTTCTGGATGGTGAAGCCGTCCTTCCCGCTTATCTCGCTCCATTGGTCTGACTCCACCACTGCCAGACTTTGTTTCTTCAGCTTTTTCCAGGTTTGGGCACTTGACTGTATTTATGATGCTTTCATGTAGTGTAAATTCCCTAAAAGGAAAACATTCTAGTCAAATTGTCATCTGTTCACAGAATGTAAATAAAAAAGAGAAAACGTGGTCATTTGGGTGGTTCTATCACAGGCTATTAGCTTTGATTTGGGGACATCTGTATTGAGCTCAATAATGTGGGATTGAAGCATAAACAGTAGGTACCAAAGGTAAAACAAAAATACAAACAAACCAGCAAGGCACACATGTCTGATGTGGAGATATTGGGAGGCAAATGCCTTGGTCCCTACAGAAGTTATTTAGTTTTACTGTTAAAAAATGCACCTCTTTCCCATGTGAATTTCTCTCATTTCTGCTTCCAGCTATGAGTTAGTCTTGTTTTCCTCCATTAACATAAAAGCCTTTTAGGTATCCAGTATTTTCTGGCAATGAAAGCATAATTTGTCAGGTTACTGTTTTTCCTTTTCTCAAATAACTAGATTGAAGTTTTAAACTCTTTTTTTACTGTGAAGGATTTCCCATCCCTCAACTTCTTGTGGTTCTTTTTTTTGCCCTGTTTAAAGGAACGTTTTTTAATGAAATGGTTGGTATTTTTCAAAATGTCACAAACCTCTTTGAGGGTTGATTGTATTTTCAGAAAAAAATAGGAAAAGAGGATAAAATTACAATGAAAACAGTATAATTTCTTTTCCCCATGCAACATGAGTCCAGTATAGTGAGTAAGTTGAAAATATGTTTATATAAGAAGTTTTCTTTACTGGCAGAGTATGATCCTGATATTTCAAAACGTCTGTAAAGGAGCCAAAACAAATTCACAAGTTGAGATAATGGTAATCACAAGTCTTAAAATTGCAAAAGATATTTCTGAACAAAGTTTTGAAAAAGTGGTAAATGATTATGGTAACTGACAGAGACTTTGCCAAGAAAGATGGAGTGATTTTATATCTGTAATATTTAGAATGTGCTATGAATATTTATGATGTGTTCATCAGTTTGGGGGATGTAGAGGTTATCATAGCAATGAGGATAGACTATTGCTTCCCAAGTTGAAGATGGACAACTGCACATGGAAAATGTTATGAAAGACCTTCTAGTATGACAGGTTTAATATCAAGTAAAGCAACCATGAGATGTAATTTCTGAAAATATGTGTATATATAGTCATGACTTTGCCTTTAATTTGGCACAGATATTGATCAAAACAGTTTAATCTGAAGGAATATTCTAAAATCTTTTTACAAAAATAAATACTCTTAGAAAACAAAAATTATCCAGAAAAATCACTGTCTTTCAGGTCAAAAGACAAAATAAGTGGCATAAAGTGCCATCAGCCCTCTCTGTTCCCTGGCCCTTTGTAGTAATGCCAGCCTAATGAAATGGCTCAGCTGCTGAGAGTTACCTTCAATTAGTGTAATTTGATCTCTCTGATACAATTAAAATCCAAGAAAAATACTAGGAGGAAGGCCACCTGTAGAGCTCAAAGTTGAGCATCTCAGGAAAACACTAATAGGAACAGTGAACCTGAACTAGCCAAATACAGCACAGACTATTTGTAAATCCATTTATTCCAAAGCAATTATTGTATGGTGCTAGTACTCCTTTGAGATTAGAGTAGAAATGCTTCCAAATTGTATCTCTAGAAGATATTGCTGCAACCATAACACAAAGCTGAGGTGAGGATTTTGTTTCAGGTGCCAGCTTCAATCATGATTAACTGCTAAGATTCATCTATTGCAGATGTACTATGAGGTCATTAAAGTCAGTTTAGAAATGTCTCCATCCACTCAGCCATGCCAAATGCCAGATGTTTATGAGATAGGAGAAGTGGATCAAAACGATTTTGATAGTGTGTTCAACCTGTGATAGGAGTGCAGTTTCAGAGCTCTTTATCATATTAAAGCCCAGCTTAGATTGACAGTGTAGAAAATCACCCATGACTTTGAGAAGCTGCAGAAAAATGTTTCACTTCAACAAACATGAGGTGTTTGTCTAGTCATACATTACCTACGGGTTTGGAGGGGATTTAACCCTCCACAAGCCACTAGCTGCTTATGCTGTGTTGAAGTCTAAATTTTATCCAGGTGTGGGAAAGATGGAATGGAATGTGGAGATGGATAAATCAGTCTATCCAGGCTCCTCACTTAAAAGAGAGGATGGAACCTACTTGAGAAAGAGAAGGCAAAAGCAGGTTGTTTTTGGGTTCTTTTTTGCAGTGTAGCACTGTATATTGAAAAACAGAAATGTACATTGAAGGTCATCTGATGACAGCTTGGCAGTACTATTCTGTTTTTCAGCTTCCTACCTCTCCTGGTTTACATGCTCAGGTTGAAATAGGACAGGGGTTACCAAAAAGAGGATAATAAAATTAAAAAATATCGAGATACCTACTCACTTTCAAAGACAGCCTTAGTAGACATCCCTGGCTTGTAAACCCAAATGTTCTTACAGATTTTCTCCCAGTGTACTGTACCAGGCAGGAATCATTTTCCTGAACTGTCATCTTTAAAGTTTTGTGAGCCACTAAGGGTTTGTGAGGTTAGACACTAACATACAAGAAAGCTTCTCCACAGTGCTACATCCAGGTTCTCTATTTCCCCCCAGTAAAATGATGTGTTTGTGATGAAAGTGACAGCCCCTCAATTTTCTGTTCTATACAATGACATGTTGCAAAGAATCCACCAAAAGAACACATGCTGATGTACCCAAAGTGCTCAGGAAAGTTGAAACTTGTTTTTTTGTTTCTGTTACTGAAGGAAAAAGGTCTGACTGTTCTGCTCTATTTAATACTGTGTTTCCAACTGAGAGAGCCCCTCCGCAATGCAGGTTACAATATTATCTTAGAGAATGCGATGGGATCCATTAAAAATATTTTTTGCCTAATATATTTATTGGGATCTTTCATTACATAAAACAGCTCCTTGTTTGTCTTTTTTGTTTGGCTTCTTTAACCTGTGCAGGCACAATACATTCAAAGGGTAAAGCAATAGCACATGTTCCTTTCATTCCTGTGACATGGATGTTTGTGCCATAGATCAGCGATCTGGAGGAGAATAAAGAAAAAAAGTGCTGGTACCTCACTTGCTTCTGCAGTAAAATACGTCACACCATATCTCAGCTGCGCGATAAAAAAGACAAATTTAGTCATTCTCAGGAAACTCAGGTGCTCTATGATGCATTTGCTTTTGGCAAGGGAAAAAAGTGAGAACTTAACTACTTCTCTGGCCATTTTGCTCCAAAGAACGAATCTACAGGAACAAGCTGATTCTGCCAACACTTTCCTCTAACGCAGGCACAGAAAATAGCTTGCTAGAGTTTCCACTTTTTTGCTTGTTAGGAAGAGGTTGTTGCAGGGCTTTTGACAATAAGTAGCAGGGATTTGGAAGGTTATATACACAGCTGGTGTAAATTGTCCAGATTCTCCCAAAGTCAATGAGCGCTGAAATGTATCTGTAGGTTCCATCTCCTGTCCCCCTCTGAGCAAGATTTTACTTACAAAAGACTGTAACTAACTTCTTTGGTAAAAAAATATTAGATTTTGTTTCTACACCTGTAAAATTTACCTAAACTTGTTTGCCTGCACCTCAGGGGCATCATAAGGTTGAATTAGTTAAGCAGTGTACACTTTGAATTCCTTGAATAAAAAATGCAGTAAGAATGCAAAACAGTGAGAATCCAGATCTCTAAATTCTGCTTACTTTGTTATAGTAATTCTGGGTAAACTAGACCAGAGAGCAGTGCTCTGGCAATAACTCCCCATAATCCTGTGTGAACTATTATTGGTCAGGGTATAATAGATGATACCCTGCAATTCACAGAGGTACTAGTTGGGTACTATCATATTTATAGATATTACTGTAGCCACAGAGATAGGCAGTTAGGTTGAGAAGTCCTTGATTAGTTCCCCAGTGTTAGCCCTGGCTGTAGAGCTGAAATAAACAAGTTGCTCCAGGTGATATTATAGCACAGTAATGAGGTTTAGATGGCAGCTGCAGCAGCTGTGGTTGCCCTTGTTTTATTTCTCTGATTAACATATACAGGTTATTATAGCTAAGGTGATTTGGACCTTATTTCTGTCTTACACTTTCCTAAATTCTTTTCCTGTGGGATGTGAGACTTGTCTGCAAAAATCTAGGCTGAAAACCATTATCACTCTTATGACTCCCCCCGCTTTTTCGATCTTGTTTCCAAAAAAGTAAGATGAAACACGATGTGCCTTTACAGCTACAAGTCAGCTGATATTACTACAAGTTTATGAGATGAAGCAACATGGTTAGCTTTGGTAATTGCAGTCTTTGATGTAGATTTTGTCTCTGTTCAAGCAGACCATCATCTGACATAAACTGGCTAAACTGGTCCACCTGCTGCCAGTTTGCTTTTGGGCTCTGTAAGGGAAGCTCCTTTCCCTCTTTTGTTACCCTCTTCTACCAGTGTACCACTTGTGGTTTTTCTACCACCACAGCTGAAGTATTGACTCATTCATTACCTGTTATGATTGATTCATTACCTATACATTGTACAATAGAGGTAAAACCATGGTTATGTACTAATCATGTTATCTTCTTTTTTCAGAAGCTGTTAAGCCTCCACTAAATAGAAAGTCATTGCACAGTTAGACAGCGAAAAATAGGAACAGATGAATGATAGACATAAAGTTTTGAGCAAAAGTTCCAGATCTTATTGCTTTCTCTTCTGGAGGAAGAATCTGAAAAGTGATCAAGTTGCTCCTCCTCTTGTTATCTAAATCAATTAAACCAAACCCAAACTAGATTATATTGTATGATGGATGCTTATTGAATTTTTTTATTCTAGGAAGAATTAGTTGTTATGCATTGAAGTTGCTTTTGTAATAATTTTCCCTTGTGTACTTCAAGCACTGTGAAGAGTTAAACATCTCTGTATTTCAAAATACAGTGAAGACTTGATAAATACTTTATAAATAATAGGATTGTCTTCAAAGATAAATAGGCAGTTAGCTTTCCACTGTTGAAGAAAAAGAACACTTTGGGTGAGTATGAAGAATGGGTGGTGTTTGAGATTTGCTCTTTCTTGCAACTATTTATCTTCCTGCCATACAGCACTTAATGGTTGAAACCAAAGGAAGGGTTATGAAATTTAGGAATGGAACAACCAAAATTTCACATGCCTTAAAGAGAAATCCATAATTTCAATACATTTCAAAAGACGTTTTAAATTCATCTTGAATTTCACAGCTGGAGCATAATTTCCATTTTTTAATCTTGTTTTACAACTTCAAACAATTCTTCATCCAGAAGAGTACAGTTCAAAATATATCATTAGTTCCTGAACTCACACTTCATCATTCAATAAGCTGTTTTAATAAAACAGTGGAAACCAAAATAAGTAATAATATATGTTACAAAGAATTGCATACATTAAGATCAATTGTTGTAGTATTTCATCTCATCTTTGGATCTGAAAATATGTATTTTCTGTAGATGATAATTCTACAGGCAGAAGGAAATTAGATCAAGTGGAGGAAATCAGAACTTGCAACAGAGGAAGAGAATAATGTTCTTAGAAGAAAGAATTGGGTAGCTGGAGTCACTTTCAAGGGATGTGGTCAAGACACCATTGCTGCATACATTCAAGAATTATTTAGATAAGACATTAATGGAGATTCTAAATGAAATTGTCTGTAATAGCTCTAGGCTCTGTCTGCAGGAAGCGTTTTTCTTGTTTGACTTCACTGACTGCAGACAAAAATCTGCTTTGGTGTCAAGTAGAGACTGACAAGGGATTTGCTGTCTTTTTGTTATCATAAATATTAGCAACAGGCAACTTGAAATAACTACACTGGGAGCAAACATATGTTTGACTCAAGTATGAGGAAGACTCCTTAAGACAGCAATGGAAAAAGAACTTTGAGCACAAACAGGTCAAAGCCAACTGATTTTCAGTTTAATGGGAAGTTTATCTTCTCTATAACCAACTGAAAAGAAATAAATTCTGAAAACAAATCACTGTGGACAAAATGCAGGATTCTTTTACATCTTGCAGCTGGATGTTTGCATAAAGGTAAAATGAAAATAACTTCATTTTGACTTTACCCATTTGCACTTATCTGAAAGTGTAAACAAAATGCACAAAAATATACAGAGATAGCTATGAAATAATATAGTTTTGTATGTGGAAAATCAAGGAATACAGGTTACTAGATACCACTTCACTTCCTCATCTGCAGATTAGCAACATGGCAAAACAAGTAATTCGAAACAGCAGTGGTTCTAACCTAGAATGGTTTCCTTAAAAAAAACCAAAAAATTGTTTTCCTCTCTGAGAATGAAAACAGATTTGTTAAAGTTTGAGAGAAATGTGATAGATTTTTGTCTTGTTTCATTTCACACCTCAGAGTTGATTTAACCATAGCATAAAGGAAAATGTTGTCTCTGGCCAAGATAATATACAACCCATGCAGAATCACAGCACTGAGAATAACAGGCCATCTGAAAATACCTTTTCAACTTATTCTACATATTGATTACTCAGTTAGCAGAGGAGGTAGATTTCTTTTGTTATTTACTTACAAAAGAATTCACCCTTAAATTAAACCCTTGAAAGTCTGAAGCCTTTCCTTGAATAATGTACTGGCAGTGGGAATAACTCCTGTGTTTAATGTTGCAGACTGCTCTGGAGTCCCACACTTGTGTAAAGCTTTATGTCTGTGTCAGTGGCTAAAGTACAGGCAAAACCTGGGAGAAGCCTTGAGACAGCCCAGTTCTCAGCTTGTACTTGGGCCCCAGCCTCATCTCTTTTCTTCATGGAGGCCACACCCAAACTGGACCAAGCCTCAGCCTTCACTCGAGCCAATTGCTCACATTCACCCTGATGTAGATCATGCTGGCTGCATGAACTGTGCCTGTTGAGTTACCCAGCCACAGGGATGAGGATCCTGGCACCACCATGCTATGAGCCCAATCTACAGCTGGGCCAGGAGTGAATATTGAAAGGAAATGGGCAAAGGCCATAAAAATATGTAACCCTCCCCTTAAACTCTGCCCTTTGTCCCATGGTAGAGGTATACTGCAAATCAAAGAAAGTGACTTCTGAAGGATGTGCTTGTAATTCATGCTCAAAACAGGGTGAGGGGTTTCTTGAGAAAGATGAATTTCCTCTGTCCAGGACAGATCTTCTGTGGTAGTGCTATCTGGTGAGCAGGCAGAAATGGACATATCTCCCACCTCCTACTCAAAGGTTCTCCTTTTGGAGAGCTATTTACCTATTCACTGAACATCACTCTGCAAGACTGAAATATGCCAGAAAAATACCCATCCTCCTGTACTTGAGCTTATTGCCCTACTTCAATCTCACTGTGTCATCTGTTCCTTTAATCCAATTCATTGTAGGTGCTTTCTGAGGGCTTTCCCTGCAATACATTCCCATTTCTTCTACCAGAGCCAGCAATAAGGATTGTCCCCTATGAACTCAAGAGGCCTGGTTACCCTGTGTCTCAAAGATAGGGATGGAGAGAAAATTAGCTTCACTGAAGTCAACAGAAATCCCAGGAGAGAGGCAAGAATAGATTCATGGTTCTTCAGTATTTTTAAGTAGAACAGAATCTATTCATATTACATGGAGCAAGAGAGCAATGTTAACCAGCAGTATTAGAGAAGAAATATTGGTTAATAAAAATGGCTATAGCTACATGCAGGCAAATTAGATGCATTTCAGTTAATCTGAATTCTTAGAAGCTCAGCCATTGAAGTGTACTGCTAACATTTATCAATAAAAACTACAATAGCAATAATTATTAATCAGAGTAGTTCTGATTAATTATATACTCTGACTGTATTTTAAATGCTTTTTTTCTTTTTTCCTCATTCTTCTGACAAAAGTAACATATCTACCCCTTTCATTACTGCTGGCATTTCACATACACACAAATATATATGTATGAAATAATAATTAAAGAAGATTTTTTCCTTCATTTTAAACAGCTCTTTATTTTTCTAAACTTGCTACATTGAAAGATTTTTTACTGTGGCCTTCAGTTAATGTATATTTCTGCACTTGGCTCTTAATTTCCTGCACTTTATCCACTGTACATACCCACTTGCTGCCAAAATCATAATTTTGCATTTTACTCTGAATGGTTTCAAGCTGGTTAGGTTTCATTCCCCTGCTTTCTGGAAAGTGGCAGGGGAGAAAGCTCCTTTTCTTTTAATGCTGAGTGAATAACTACAGTACTTGAAGCCTATAGTGAACCAAGTGGGCAGAGTCATCATTATCACACTGAGTCCCAATTTTAACATCTCATGATTTGTCTGAAATTCAAGATATGCAGCAATCAGCCTTCTGTAGTTAAGCAGTCCCAAAAAGGTTTCCATAGAGCAAAATGAAAAGGAATTACAACTCCTTGGGCTGAACATTTTCACAAAGAATTCTTAGGGGTTTTGTCCGATTCCTCAGTAAGTTAAAATCCAAAATAACGCAGTTGACACTGACAGCTCTGAACTACTTAAAAGGGCTGGAATTTAACATGACAAATCTTAAGGTCCTTAGCTTAGTTCTTGCTCAAACTCTTCCCTACTCCTGAGTGGGAGGGTAGTGGAGTGAGGAGTGTTTGAGCTGTGCTCTCGCTGTGAGGCCTCAGTGCTCCGCTGCCCTCAGGCCTTGGTCGGATGCTCAGGAAGCCTGGATGAACAGGAATCCTCAATGAACAGGAATCCTGGATGCTCAGGAAGCCTGGATGCTCAGAAAGCCTGGATGCACAGCTGTGCTTTTCTGTCAAACAAGGCGGGCTGGGCCACCCAGTGCTTGTCTGGACTGATACCAGGGATGTGTCCCAGAGCACTGCATCCCACATCTCCAAGGCCTTGTGGCTGCCAGCCCTGCAGCCTTGTGGATGTTGCTGAGGGCTCTTTGAGAGGCCCAGCCTTCTGCTCCTCAGGTTAAATTCCAGCCAAGGGAAGGCCCCAGACAATAATATACCGGGGGGGAGTTTTGTGTGCGCTTTGCTTGCCACACACTCCACACTGTTCTCACATGGGCACGGTCTGCAAGCTGCTCCCAAACCTTACCTTATATCACCAGGCCCCAAAGTGCTCAAATGTCACCCAGCTTCTCTCCTTACCCCTCACAGGTGGAGAGAGTCTTTGGGATGCTTTCCAATGTCCACCCCTCCAGAAATACTAGTGAGTGCTTGCTTATTTCTCTGTTTATCTTTACCATCTTTAGCAAATTGTCCCCAGTTTAAGGCCCTAGTGTGACAGCTGTGATGGAGGAAGGAGAGGAGAAAAATGAAGTCAAAGTGTTGTGAAATGCTGGGAGAAGGAAGCACTGGGAGAGCAAGCTGGTGTTGGCCACATGGCCAGAGGCACTCCCAGAGCCACAGGGCAGGAATTCAACATGCTGAGTGCTGAGTAGAGCCCATGGGGCACAGCTGACTGTGGGGCAAACCTCCCTCACCTCCTATGGATCAGGAGACACCAAAGGACTTCGTGAGAGGCAGCTCACAGGAGTCTCCATGGTGGAGAACACACAAAGTGCCAGACTGGCTCATCCAGGCGTGCCACTGGCCCTTCAGAGCAGAGGAAATTGAGACTTATTTCACAAATGCCTCTCTCCTCTTTTCCTGACTGGAAGTGACCACCAAATATGACCCTGCAGACAAATTATTTCTGCTTCTCCCAAAGCTTCAGTGTTGGGCTAGTTTACAAGAACTCTTTTTTGCCAGCTTTTGCTGTCAGTCTCTCAACTCTAGCAAGCCACTTCTAAAAATTTCACTGCACTCAAGAGGAAGATAATAAAAAAAAATAAAATTGTGTGTGTCTAGGTTAGAAAGTAAGACCTTCAACTATAAGTCTGAGACAACTGTTTATGGTCACTTCTTCTTGAGGCAGTTTTCATTTAATGAAACAGCTCTCTGTCTAGACTGGCATTGCTTTTGTTCTCAGGGTGGTTGCCTGATGCACAGTCAGGCTTTTTTGGGGTTACAATTAAGCTATGTCACCGAAAACCCAAAGTAAATCCCAAACCCCCAAGCCCTGGCTGTGCACCACACACTACCCTCAGTGCACCAGGTGTAAAGGAGTGTCCAGGCATCTGAGCTGGGCACTCACAAGGGGCTGGACGTGCTGCCAGTCCTGTCAGTCCCTTCTGTTACTGGCCTCTCCTGGCTGTGATGATAGAAGGGATTTTGATGAACTCGATTAAATGTTTCCTCTCTGATATGGAAAGTATTAACTTCAGGTCTTTTCCTACTTGCTAGAGTGATGGTGTTTTTTTAATAAATATTTTTTTCCGAAGGCGCACTTGTATCAGCTGTAAGGTTCTTGATAGATTCCCTCTCCTGTTTTCCAGAATCAGTTAGGACATTAGGAGTAATGGTTGCACTGATTTATAATTTTAAGTTTTTGAGGATGCAGAGCAGCATAGCCTGTGGAATCAGGGAGTTTAAAGCTATTGACTTCAGGAGGTTTTCACGATACAAAAATAAAAGTGCATAATTTCATCATAAAGTAATTCCAGGTGTCAGTACCTTTTCTATGCTATTGGGACATTTATATTCATACAAAAGAAAGATTAAGGAAATAAACCCTACCAACAGCTTATAGCACTGGATATAAATTACATTCAATTAAAAATCTTATGTTGTTTTTTAAAAACACAAAATAAAGAGAAAATACATTTCTTTTCAGAATCCATAAAGAAGGCATGGAATACTTAAGAAAACAATTTGCTGAAGACTCATTAGGTCAAAGCAGCTCTTGGAATTTTGCCTCTAGCTCTCTAATGATCCATGAAAGTTGAATTCAATAAAAAATGATTTAACTGTAAAGTAGTTGAACTGAGCCGACTTTTGCTTGCCTGGATATTTTTTTAAGCCCTTTGATGTGTAAATAATGTTTGTTTCTCTCGGAGTTAAAGGCTTTCCATAGAAATATTACTGAGATGCTTTGAGATATTTTGCAGCCATATTGACCTTTGTGCCTTTTTTCCACTGACAGTATCACGTACACCCAAAACCCAATAGCAGGAACTTACGGGATATGCACAATGAAGCTGCTGGTCTTGAGAGACTTTTGAAAGCTCATACATTAGACTCTCACTTTCCAATCCATTAATTCTTCTGTTCTCTGCCTGTTGGGAGTTTTATTGTGTCTTGTAAGAATAACAGATCACTGTTGAAGCTTTTAAGATCTGTTACCAGGAGAAGCTGCTGTGCAGACAGTATGTCTCCACTAGCCTGGCGCTTTTGGCTGCCAAATTTTCTTTTCTTTCTACTAGTTTTTGTTTTGTTTTGATTTTTTTTGCTAATAAAACATTATTTTCAAAAATGAGCACTGGAGAGGTCTCTTTTTCTCTTAGACTTGAACTGCACAGAGTGATATTTTATACACAGACTTGCCAGAGGATGGCACAATGTGTTGGAGCATTGCACCTGGAATTGGAGAACTTGAGCTGATTAAACTTGCATGATGGGGGCTGCCCTGCAGACCCCTCTAGGCAGATGTCTGGCAGCAGCTGACTTAGCATAACTTTGCACAAACTCCTCTACTCTCAGGAAAGCTCCTCCTGGAAGACAACCCGTGGGAAATTTCCTGGGGCAGATTTACCTTAGGGCAAAGCATTATATCTTGTGGCTGCTTTGCCTTTCCTCCTGGCTGCAGTTGTGCCTACATTCAATATATGAAAAAGCTACTGCTGTGGGTTCCTAAATTTGCCCACTATGTAGATATTTTGCCTAGAAAACTGCAGGATGCTGAGAGACTGTGCAGTGCTGTGGTGACCATAGCATGGAAACCAGGCTGAATTTGCTGCAGATATGAGTCTCTGGACTTGCCTTGGCTTCTGGGGAAGCATCTGGCTTACAGAGGGGAATTGGTTTCATAGGCTTGCACTGCCAGCCTAACTACATATTTGGTGAGTATAAAGAGTCTTAAGCGTAGCTTATTCAGACATTGTTACAGGATTTATCGTTCCAGAAAAGGTAATGTGTAGAAATTGGTGTGTCAGCTGGTGTAAAAAACCTATCTAATAGGGAACAAGTGCAAAATAGTTTGTTAGAGTATTGCACACAAAGGCATTCTCAGTGCAGGCTAAGAAAACCCTCATGGCAGGCTATTGCAGAATGCCTTGAGAACTGTAAATCCACATCTATCTGCACACTAACTTCCCCATCCATCTGCATGAGCTCATTGCACATGACACTGATTTTAGAGTAGAACTCCCCACTGGCTTTTATAAACATAAAAATCAGTCCCCTGACTTCCCTGCTTTGAAGACCATTCTCCAGATATGGCATATATCTGTCCTTTATTCTTATTTATGTTTTAGCTTAGTGTGGTATAAACTACCTTCAACCAGGGATTGCTAAGCACTTTGCAATATTCAGTTAATAAAGTCTCAAAACACAGGTAAATAGTCACATACCAAAAAATGTACTGGATTTGTGTTTATTCAAAACAGGCTTACGGTGAACCAATGTGCCTTGTGTTTTTCACTTCCCTCCAAATTCTGACTTTCAGAAAATCAATAAATATTCAGATCAAATATTCAAATATACAAATTTTTTAAAGAGAAACGGGGCCAAGAGAAGTGAAGTGCAGGCTAAAAACGTGCAATTGAAGAGCTACAGAGCCTCCTAACATGCAATAATTTATTCTCATATCTGACCCCAAATAACTGCAAATCACTGTTTGTATCGTATAAGCCAAGGAGATCACTCAAGTATGTTCACAGTAAATACATTTTCAGATATTTCATACCACTGTCATTTATCAGTTAAAAGAAAAAAACCAACTCAACCACCCCTGCTCCTACCGAATTGCATTTGAGTAGAAGTAATATAGGTTGTGGATTTTCTATTAATTTAAGGAGAACAGGTGCATTGAAATATGATATATAGAAATCTGAGAACAGGAACGTGACCAGGCAGGGCTTTACCAATTTATACTGATCTAAACTTGTGCTGGCTGAAGACTTGGGTGAGGTAAACTGCTGAGATGAACACTGACCTTAGGCTTGTCTTGCAACTGCTGTGCTTACCCAGGGAGGGCCAGAGTAAGATTTCAAAACCTCCCCATTTCACCTGTGTAAATTGGGATTTCTTCCATTCCCATCTTAAGGGTTTCTCAATATCAGGTTGGTTGTGCTGTAGTGGTTGTGCTTGATATGAAAAATCTGTCCATTGGGGCAGATTTCTCCTGTTTCTGTTCTGTGAAATAATGCTGGGTGCTGGATTGGGAAAGTGAAATCTTTGTACATGCCTATATCTTCACACAGGAGTAGAAGTCTAGTCATGCTTTGATTTCCCATCCTGACTTGGGAACTGAGAAATGCTGCAAGGTCCTGCAATTTAGCTGTGCTCTTCCATTTCTGCTGTCTCACCTTCATACTGCAATGAATTTCATATAATACCCTACATCTTTCAAAGAGTAAGAGGTTTCATTCACTGGTAACTTAATTTCCATCTCAGCAAAAGGGAAAAAATTTACAAAGGTATGATTCTTGGTTATCAGTGGTTTAATACTGCTGTTATATTAAGGTATTAAATACCTTCTGCCCTCAAATATCTTCTGGATTCCACACTGTTTTAGATGATTTTCACTGTTTTAGGTGAAAAAAATGGTCAGACTATAAAACCTGTGTTGTGCATTATAGTCCTAGCATTTTATTTATTATCTGGAGCTGCTCCCTGCCTTCCTTAACATCTTCGCTTCCATGAGGACCCAACTTATTTTGGGTCTTTTCCCGTTTTTTCACAGTATCTTAACAGTGCTGTTATCTTTCTGCCTTTTCTTTACATATGGATAGGATAGGGAAGAAATTCAGGCAGAAAAAAATCCGTATTTATTGAGCTTCCACTCTGGATAGACTGGAGCTGCCTCAGAGATCATCAGAGCCTATTATTCATGTGCATTTCTCATGGGATTCATTTAGGCCTGGAGGAGAGAAACTCATTAGATAGGTCTTTATTGAAGGTTTAGTCTTGACTCTAGAATCAACCATTACTAAAGTTTCATGCTGCGCAGATCCCTTGTTTGGATTCACCTGCTTTAATTAAGAGTCTATAGGCTGGTGCTTAAATGCTGATTTCAACTTGGCTGATTACCTATACTAATATAAAGAGCCTAAAGCATCTGACAGGTGTTTAGGTGGCTTCCCACAGGTTCCCTGAAGATATCCAGCTGTTTGACCAGAAGACTTATAAGACTACTAGAAACTGAAGATCCATAGATCTTCTCCATGGTCTCTCAACACATACACAAACAAGATGAGTAAATTTCTGTACCTTTATGGTTTGGCTGATCAGATCTCATTTGACCAAATCTGAAATGTAACAGCTTTGAATTTAATCTGGAAGAGGGACATAACCATAACCAGTGATCCTTTCTCTTCACCTAGGAGAATTTTCCTGTGGAAAACAAGAGCAATCCTTTGCAGAGATGTGTTGACATGGCATCTTTATGAAGTCTCTTCATCTCAAATGCATTGCCAGAACTTACAGTTTATATGTAGGGTGTCCAGAGGCTCCAGCTTTGGTCCAAGATATGGAATTGGCTGCCAGATATAAAACTATTAATTACATGATCAGGAACACTCGGTATTGCTGATATTATGATGGTAGCTGCACTGAAGCTGGTGGAAAGAGCTCTGTTGGCATTAAGAAACTCCAACACATACAGTCAGTCAGTCAAAACAGCTGTGAAGGCATATCTTAATAACACTATCTGATTGTTCTGTGACTGAGGTGAGCTGATACAAAAGAAGAAGATTGCTTCTTGTCACTGGAGGTGAAAAATCACTGTTTCAACTTTCCATACAAGATAAGATTTTAAAATTACTTTGTCTTTATACTTCTTATTGATGCTAAGGGGAAATAACAGGTCAAGGATGTTTAGGAGAAGATTTTACTTTCTTATATTTGTGTTAGCTAATGGATGCCAAAGTTCTGCTGAAAGAACACAAGTTGTTTTAGAACAGGATTCTGAAAGGGACTTCTGTTTTTAATTTGTAATCACTACTAGGTGACTCAAGTAAATGGAGGAGTCCTATGTGAGACTTCAGCCTAGCATAAGTGGCTGAATGTCTTCTCAGAGTTTCAACAGCACTAAAACATTCTTTTTGTAGCACATGTCACCCAAGAATTTCAAAACTCAGAAGTTCAATATTGGTACCTGTATTTTACTAATATTAAAAAAAGGTGCAGAAAGATCATAAAGAGTAGAGCCAGAAGTCATCTTATAATCCCAGAATAAATCACCTTGGGATGGTCAAAACAGTTGACCAGCTTGGAATCTAAATTTTGTGTTCTTGCTGCAATGCCATCAATCAAAGATAAAAGAAGGGGAAAGGAAGATGGCTACTTCCTTTTTGCACCTTTTTGAGGTTTCTGGGAATGCTTTGCCTGTAGGATCAATCAGAAGTCAGTTGTGCTCATGCTCTAGTGAGACACTTTGGTGCCTAAAGTTGTGGGTTCTCATTGTCCACACATGCTTTTGCAAATGTGTTTTAACAGACCCAGAGATATTTTTCAAAGAAGGGAATATGGGAGACTGAAGTGGAAATAAGATTTAAGCTTCTCCAGATGTCCATTTGGACAGCTCTTCCTTGCCTTTCTCACACTTATTCTTGACAAAACCAGAAAGTAGAACTAAAGAACCAAATCAGCGTAAAAATCTGTAACATTTTTTGAATCACAAAACTTGTTTCCATGGATGATCAGTAGAAGCTGCTACAAGTTCTTCCAGTATCCATCATTGTCTCATTTAAAATACTCTGAGGTAATGTTATATCTCCTTAATTTACTCTTTAAATATGCTGAGCAACTAGCTCTAGATTGCTCTTCACCCTTGAAAAAAGTGAAATGATAGAATAAAAGAAAAAGGTATGAAAGTGTGTTACTTGTTGGGGGCTGAACACCTACAACTGTCAGGATCAACACTGATTAGCATTCCCATGGTACCAAGAAGCTTCCAATCTGGAGCTATCCTATCTGCAGTCTTCCTTTTGGCCTCATTTTAGTCTCACATATCTCATTCAACAGATGGTTTCTTGGCAGGAAACATTACATTTCTTAAAGTAACATTAATACAGCGCTGATGAGAGTGGAATAATTGTTCAATTATTTAATTCTCTGTACAGAGCCATAAAATTCTGTTATGCAGTGGGAAGGGAAAGTTTTTTTCCAAAACAGGAGTCAGCTATACTATTCAGACAGAACTACAAGCATTTTTGACTCCTGTGCAGTTGATATGAAAAATCAGATTGGTGGACCTAATGAAGAGAAATCTGTCTCTTGGTTCCAGAAAAATGCCTGGGAGTCAAGTTGTCTGCCAGTGGGATTGTTTGTGGCAAGGAGCTCTGGTGCCTTGCACAATTATTTTGAAGTACAAATAATAAAAATAAAATTCCTTGCTCCATATGAAGTTCCTCCATCCCTTTTAAAGGTCGTTATGTGAAACAGTATTAGAAGGGAAGCTGAAGGAAGTTGTCAGCTTTTGGCATAATTTTGAAAGCAATTGTGAATATTCTTGTGCATCAGGGAGGTGATGCCATGCAGATTGTATATCTGAGTCTCTTTGGACTGTCACTCTCTCAGTTCCTCAAACATTAAATGCTTCAGCCCTAAGGTTGCTGGTAAGTGGCCTTGTTTAAAAGCAAAAACTCACAAAAATGTGTGGTAAAAGGGTTGCTTGGCACCACAGAAATAACAAATCTCTTCTCAAAAGTTCCAATTCCAATTGGCTCTGGTAGTACCAGGCCCTCATAAAGAAGTAACAGGGTGAGGGGATACCTAGAAAGGTCACAGTATATAAATTTCTGCCCTTAATATAACTCTCCATGAGAACTTTGAGGCCTGAGCATCATTTACAAAACATCATTTACAAGCATCATTTACAAAACATTCCTTGGCCCTTCTGCGCTCTAACACTGCATAGCTGTAGAACCTGGGTCTGTGCCTGTTTTTCATTGTGTTGGTGCTTTTGATGTATGGCCTGGCTATTTCTGTTTGCATTTATATTCATAAATTACCAATGCAATTTATACATGTACAGACCTGATTTAGGCAGTAGAATCATGTTTATGGTCATGTTTGTGCTATCATTCCCTAAAAGTTAACAGGAAGAGTTTGGCTGCTTTATGTGGTCCCACATAAATGCTGAAACAAAGGCTGGCAATGTGTGAGCACTGACATTACTTAAATGTATATATATGGCCATTGTTAAATTAACAAGCTTTTTATTTATAATACTATTATAAGACTGATATGTTTATATCCATACTGTCAATGATAACTTTCCTGCTTTTATTTCAGGCTTAGCTGGTAATGTTTATATTAGGCTTTTATGTCAATGTGTTTTCAATGGCATTAATCTCACACACAAAGCAACATTAGGCCTGCAATATCATTCATAATATTTTGATATGGATTTTGTATCTGTCCCTTTACTGTTAACACAAGTATAATTTACGTCTGTTTTTCACTGGAAGGATTTTTGATGCTTCAGAACCTCAACATCTGTCTCTGAAGACACAAAAGTTGCGCTTGATGAAAGCCTAGCTTTCAGATTAAAAGAACATCTTGTTATCAGGCTCCTCCAGGTTGACAAGAAATAGAAATCCCCTTGCTCTCTTCAAACAGACATGAGAGAGACAGTCCCTTTATCATTTAGCATACCTCTAGTCCAATAAGGCAATAGCTTATGTATGTGATGTCGTCTGCTGAAATAGGACTGGAAATCAATTATTATTATTGTTGGTATTTCAATTGATTTTAAAAGAGCTACATAGCCTTGTCTGAATGACTGACTGTTTGATTTGCTGTTCAAACTGAAGAAAGGAAATTTCAAACAAAAGAAAAAAGATGATTTGAGGGTTTCTGTGAAACAGTAAAAAAACCCCAAACAACAATAAAATGCCACGTCAAATGAAAACAAGCAGATAAAAAAAACCCCAGAGCTCTTAATTGAATGAAAATGCTTCTCTGATTTCAAACTTATTTGCAGACCAGTATCTGATTGTTCAAGAGGATATTTAAACCTATGCTACAGCATCACCTTAATAAATTTAGTCCAAATAGATGTAAAGAGATGTGGCAGATTTTGGAGGTCCAAGGTTATACATTAGGTATTTAGTAGGGCTGAATAAAGCACAGAAAATGATTTAATTATCTGGTTGCCTTCGCCAACAGTCTATGCTCCAAGATTATAAATTGTCCTATAGAAATGCAGGCTGAAGAATCAAGCCTCCAACTCCATGAGCTGGATGTGGACTTGAAGTCGTAGAGTGAAGTAGAAAAAGAGAAAGGGGTTGGAGAGATGGAAAGGACTTGTGCAGAGAGGACACTAGCAAGAATTCACACTGAAGCACGAATAGGTGATGATGGTTATTAGTCATTACGTTGAGATCTAGAATTGTGGGTATGGAAACCTCATTCAGAAGTCATAGAGGGAGACAGAGAGATGAGAAATATAACACAGTGGTGTTCTGATACTGTGGGTGCTGTAGATATGTGGATGTGGGGAAAGAAATAGGGCCTGGAAGAACAGGTGGAGTGCCTCAGAGTACATGAAGGAAGGATGGGTGACTTACCAAGTGCCCTTGAACATGAGCGGATACCACGTGTGTGGGCTGTGAGGAATGGGTGCAGAGATATGTCTGGGTGCCAGTGCTTGATCCACTAATTTTATGATGTATGTGTACCTGCAGATTGACCAGAGAAAATGATCATTTCTAAGTAGAGACAGAGAGGTATTTAAGGATGCCAGTGACTTTATAAGAAAGACAAAGAGGAACAAGGAGATGCTCTGAGTCACTGTTGTATTTACATTGAAATATCTTTGAATGATTTTTGCAAAAGTTAATTCATGTTTCTTCAACCTTTCTTTTATTCCCTCTGTTGTCTAGTCATAAAAATAATGTTTTAGTGTCGACCTCTAGCAGACTTCACAGGATGAATGTGATGGCTCTAACTGAGACATCATTGTGCCTCACTGCATGACTTTGCACTCAGGAGGGTCTCTATATTCCAAGCATATACATTGAAGTAATTTCTTTGCTGAAGACAGTGGGAATTTTGCCAGTGATGTCAAAGGTGATAGGATTTCAGCCAAACCATTTCAGTAATGTAATTTGGCATAAGTCCATTAAAATCTGTGGAGCCACTTGAATATACATCAGCTAAGAATCAAGCCAATAAAATACATATTACTTAGCATAGTCATGTAGATGGTTAAGAAAGGTTATGAAGAAAAGAAGCAGCAGGTGATACCTGTAATTTTGATTCAAACACATGTGTAGAAGTCCTAAAGGAATTTGGAAGGCTACAGATATGAACACAATTTAGTCTAAAATGACACCAAGGCTGTGCTGAGATTTCATAGAGCTGTGCTCACCCTGAAGTCTTAGACTGAGTCAGAAAGAAAAAAAAAACAAGGAAACAAAATATTTTAAAATTGTTCGTTGCTAAAGCTCTTTATTTCCAGTTATTAGAGAGCAATATTTAAAGGGTAAATAGTAATAAAGAGGGTAAATATGCCTGGTGCTTACAATCAGGTGACTGTACGGAGGCTATTTTAGTAGGCTGTGGAAAATTAGACTTCTTAGTTTTCAATATTTAGCACGAGATCCAAGGATATGGACAAGGTAATATCAGATTCCATTAGTGGATGCTTGCAAAATGCAGAGTGGTTGTTTCACACAGGAAAAGGCTGATGAGAACAAAAGGATTTCAGATGAAGTGGAACATACGGCTGCAAAACAGATTTCTATAATGAATTCTGAGGGGCGCATCTGTTATTATCTACGTAATATAAAATTGCTCTTTTTGTCTCATTTCGCTCAGTTGTGCAAGATGCAATCACATCCAACAGGCACGTCCAATAAAACTGTGATCTGACTGATTAAAATGAACAGCAATCTGTTTTCTTCTGACAGTCACACAGCAACTTGAATAACAAGGACTCTGAGCATGGAATTGAATAGCCACTTGGAATTGATATTAATGTTTGTGAGTGCTGTTAAGGCATAAGGACCAAATCTGTCCATCCAATGAAATAACAACCCTGTATCCTTAAATCATTTAAACCACAAGTAATTTGTGAGGCATATTCCGTAACATCCTGCTGCTCCCCTTCACTTCCAAAGCCTTCTCCTGAGCCACTGCACTGCTTTTCTATGCAGCATAAATACCAGCAAAGGAAGTGTTCCTGGAAGGAAGGCAAGGGCATCTGTTAGCAAGACTGTGAGAAGTTTCCATTTGCAGTAGCAGGAAGAAGGTTTGCTAGAAAAAGACATCTTGATGGAGTCATTTCACCTAATTCCAACATCTAGCCTAGGCTTTCTCTTCACTGAGAAGAGAGAGACAACCCTTCCCTTCCAGAGAAAAGTTAATTTTACTTGTTCAGACATATATAGGTGGTAGAGACTGAAATGTATTTTGAGATGTCTCCTGATGAAAATGTTAAACCACTGGATTTTTGTAATTTTCCTGCAAAATCCATTATAAGAGATTAGTACCACTGAGAGGGTGCACTCTTCTGTCTTGGAGCAGGCAGCCTTAAGCTCTTTTATCTTGAACATGATGAAGTCTAACACAGCAATCAAAGGGTCATATGAGTCTACCTGCTCTGTTAATGTGACATAGCTGAGAATCTATTGATGCTAGTATTCAAGCTCATGAAGTGGTACATTTGATGCCTGTTTTGTTGTCTACTCCAGATGTTGTTTCTTTATCTTAAGTGTCTCAAATGTACAAAGAACTTTCAAAAGGGCTTCTGAAGTCTTCTAGCATGAACACAGTAAGTAAGTATTTCTGTTTGGACATCCTGTCCTTGTGGTTTTGAAAATCTATATTAGCTTGCATAACATGTTAAAACATGGAAGTAAATTGAAGAGAGATGAGCAAAAGCAGAGTGAATTCATTCATCCCCATACTCTTTTTTAGCAGTATCTCTTTGGTTCTCTATTAAGACCTAAAATGTTAAACAGTAAGGAGAAGATTTCAGGTCAGATGTTTAAGGCATAAACAATAGATCCTCCAGATCACAGAGTCATTTTACATGTAATTTCTTGCTCCTTTTTTTTCAGTAGACATCAATGTTCTATTGAGGAAAAGAAGAAAAATACTTAGAAGGGAAATTTAAATGCAATATGTCTGTAGATGATAGAAATTATTAGACTTACAAAGACGTAGGAACAATGAGTCTGAGGAAAATAAGCTTCCTAATGTATCACTGTTTGGGGTAAAGACCTCCACCCTCCCCATTAGAAAACATTTTATGGAGCAAGGAGACCGGTTGATTTGACTTTGCTACCAAGACAAATACTTGTCCTGCTGCCCATCCTCTCCAGGACTGTTAGAAGAGAAACTCATATCTGTAGAAATAAGCCCTCTCCTTGCTCTGTATTACCCTCCTTCTCCTCTTTATACATCCATTAGTAGGTGCTATTGGGAAAGAAGCACTGGTGCACCTTTCCTCTGATACAGGATAAATCTCCTCTTTTTCCCTGTGATGGGAATAATAATTTAAAAATCTTCACTTCACTGTACACCTTTAATCCAGGATGACCTTAGTTAAGCTCTTAAAAGACAAAATTCTTAGAAGAGCAAATGTGTCTCCCTGTATGCTTTTCATGCAACAATTTTATGCCAGCATTTCAGCATGGAGGGAGAAAAATCGTTGAGTTGTATTTCATGTGGTTGAAATCCCCATTTTTCTCATTCCTTTCTCTATTCTCTTGACAGAAACTTCAAGGCTGTGAAAGTTGCTTGGCAAGTATTTTCAAGATCCATGTAAAACTGTCATGGCACATTGAGTGACTTTTGGAGTTTCTTGCCTGCCAGCACAATTAGATCGTGAATAAACCAATTGTCAGAAATGTTTCTGTGATGACTTCTCATCTTGACAAGCCTTTAATGAAAAATAAGCAATACGAGTTTCTTAGGGACAAGGGAGTAAGGAGGAGAGAGAGAGGTGAAATATTTATATCCACAAAGGATTTTGTTTATAAAATTAATTAAAAAATCATTCTTTCCTGAAAAAGAAAAAAGAGGAGTCTACTTACTACTCTTTGCAGACAGGATAAGATAACACAATGAAGCATCTAAAAAGTCTGTGTTCTCTGTAAATTAGTAATAGACTATAACAGAATTGTCTGGCATGCTGTGCTGCTTTTGGCTGGGCCAGAGCTAATTTTTGTTATAGCAGCTACTATGGAACTACATTTTGGATTTGTCTTGGGAACAATGCTAATAATTTAGGGATGTTTCTTTTATTGCTGAGCAGCACTTGCATAGACTCAAGGCCTTTTCTGCTCCTCACCCCGCCCTATGAATGAGCAGGCTGAGGGTGCATAAAAAGTTGGGTGGGGACACAGCTGAGAGCTGACCCCAGCTGACTCCAGGGATATCCCAACCCATTGGCATCATGCTCAGCACATAGAGCTGGAGGAAGAAGGAAAGGTGGGACATGGGAAGTGATGGCATTTGCCTTCCCAAGTCACCACAGGCATGATGGAACCTGGCTGTCCTGGGAATGGCTGAATCCCTGCCTGTCCATGGGAAGTGGCAAATGAATTCCTTGTCTTTGTGGATGAGGCTTGTCCCTTACCTATTAAGCTGTCTTTATCTCAACCCATGGATTTTCTAATTTTTTCTCATTTTTACCCCCAGGGTAGGGTGCAATAAGGGTAGAACATGCAGTGAGTGAATGGCTGTTTGGGTCTATGTTGCTGGCTGGGTTAAACCATGACATATGCCTAAGTCTACAGAAAGCCAGTGGAGATGCCATTCCAATGTACCCTATTGACACCTCTCAAAATAAGAGGTTCTTGTTCCTTCTATGGATTTAAATTTTCTGCTCTTCCATCCTTGTATGTGAGATAGGGTGATGTGAAAACATAAGAATGGATGTGTATGTTTTAGACATGTATACTAATGGCTTACTTCAGATTATCATAGTGTTATTATGCAGATGTTGAGCATTGTGCCACTAGTGAAAATTGATCGTGGACAGAGAGAGCCTTGCATCCTTCCTTCAGCTGAAGGGAGGTCACAGGGCAGGTTCATCACACCATGTCTGCCTGTCAACTCACTCATATGCACCAAATAACTCTGAAATAGTCCTAACATGTGGAGCTCCACACCCACAAAAGAAAGAAATGGCCACTATGTAAATGACTTATTGAATGAGTATGTGAGTGTGCACAGAGACAGAGGTGTTCAGGAGAAACTGTGAAGATGGCTCACTGAAGTGGCTCAGGAGATGACTTTGGAAGTGCTGAGAATTCAACAGGAGCAGGTGGTTGCAGTAGGCAGTGACACAGGACATCAGTACAGGGGAAATCTCCCTCCACTAGCTTCACTGCTCATGGAGTGATTCTTTCCTTTTGCAGCTTTTTAGCTTTATGACTTGCTTTGGCCCATGTCATTAAAACAGTATTGTTTCTTGCATTTCTAGTATCTCATTAAAAGTTGTGTTATAGATCACCTTCTGCTGCCACTTTGAGTAGGTATCTCTAGTATCTTTTATTTTTTGTCCTCCTGTGGTATGTGATGTCACATCCATTTGTCTGAGCAAGAAGGCACTGGAAATAACTATTGTAATTGCAGGACACTTGAATAATTTTTAGCTACTTTTCTTAGCTATAGTTCATTCCATGAGGAGGCCAACAAAAGGAATTTTTTAAAATGTATTAAATCAGGTAGATTAGACCAGTAGAATTATTGTAGAGGGTATTCTTGTGGATCTGTTCTGTTCACAGTGTCAGTGAAACTATCATATTCTCATATGATTCTGCAGTGGGAAGTAAACACACACTAGAGATGATTAAAGTCAATGATGGCAGCTTAAAAAATATAGAAAAGTGTTTGTCCAGAAAATGTACAACTCCTTTCTAGGTTGTCAAAAACTACCTGACAAAAACAGTCAAATATTGGAAAAACTTTATTCATAAACCCAAGCCAGGTTATGTGAAGAGGCTTTGTCTTTAGGAATCATGGCAGGCTTGCTTGTTACTCACTGTGGTGTCAGTCAGGTACTGCTCTCTCCAGGTGATGGTCTCTGAAATCCTCTGTAAATGTTCTCTTGTGATATCTGAAGCTCTTCCAGGCAGCCCATGTGACAGACACAACTGTGTCTTGCTCATCATTGTGCCCAACTGAGCTGAGAGTACCCCGCCATTCGGACTTTGTCTCCACCCCTCTGCTAACTTAAAGATTTTTTGTTGCATTTGTCTTTAATGTCTAGCATCAAAAAGACTTGTGTCTAAGGATCTACCTGTCATCTCTAATAAACAATAATAAAGATGAGAGAAGGACTGTTTTGACATCTCTCTGATTGCTTCTCTGTCAGTAAAAAAGAAAATCTTGACAGAATATCAGTTTCCCAAGGAGAGGGCAGGTGCATCAAGGTGGGAGAAAAGCATATTTATTAACTTAATCATTATTAAAACCTAATGTAAATGTCCTCAAATCAAATTCTGATTTTGTAATTCCTCTGGATTCAGTAGGCAGATGTGGCTTAGTTATGTGGCCTCTTTTTCTCTTCTTGCCTTAATAGCTTCAACAATTAATATGTATGAAAAAAACATAAGGAGTTTACAAACACCAGTCTCCATTTTAGTTTGTATCTGCCCCCTACTCCATGTGCTGTGTAAGCTGAGTGTTTTCCATAGCAACCTTCAGGGTAGTTAATTCCCAGGCACAAATTCTGGAGGAAACCCTGCAAGTATTCAGAAAGGATTATCAAACATTGTGCATTTTTCCAAACACAATAATTTTTCAGATGCTTAAACTGCAATATTTTGTTTATTGTATGGTACAGCACATTACTTTTGGCTACAATTTCATTTTTTAAGTCTCGGATCATTAATCACTTCACTCTACCTTGACCATGATCATATTTATCATCCTCCCACCCACTCCTTGGATAGGAATTTTCTGATTTGATGCTAACAATTACATTATTGGAATGATACATTAAATGGAGTGTGGAGATCAGGTAACATCCTTTGAAAATGGTACATTCCAATTAGATACATCACTTCTGCACCCATTTATTCATAAATTAGTGTGCAATGATGGTTGCAATGCTTAATGGAACTGAGGATTTTTAGTTTAAATTTGTGTAGATATTCTTTCCTTTCATAAACGTAGAAAGAGATATTTATGGGGTAAAAGAATTACAACAAATGAGGCCTGTCTTTTTCAGTTTGTTGACACCTTCTGAGCAATCCTAATTTGGGAGTAACAGCTCTCCAAGGTTTCAGTGGCTAGCAATGAATGTAGTTACTTGGCCAAACCTAAGCATATGTACTTCAGTGGATGGAAACAAGCAACCACTGCACACAATTTCTACAACAGACCTTCCCACATATCCCTGCCAGTCTTTTTCATTGCCTTAATGTGGGTTAAAATTTGAGTTCTTAGATAATTTTTACTTAATCTCAGCAGCACACTTCAGCAAACCCTTTAACCTTTGGATATGTTCAACTGCAAGTTGTCTGAAAGCTAAAAAGGAAAATTGGCTTTTGCTTTAACTGTTGAAATGAAACAGCCAAGCAAACTTTTGTGAGTTTGTCACTTCCAAATTCAGAGTCTGAGTCCAGACGGTGTGCCTGACTCATCTGGTGTCACTTCTGTCTACATTTGGGTTAGCTAAATCAAGAATAGTGTGAAGACAATTTGGCATGTTGAATTTCTCAGGAGGTAAGGACTCATGCTCCAGCTTGATATCAATGTCATTGCTTTGTTGCAGTTTTGTTGCTGCATTTTCTTTCCCCAACTGCGACTGCTACTAGCTCATTTACTAGTTTTCCTTGATCAGCAGTGGTGGGATTGACAGATCTTTTCTAATGTGTAAATAGCTCTTTGATGGGAGACCAACCCTCTCTTCAGAACCATGAAATCTCAGTGCAGAGAACATTATCTCACCTTAAGCTTCTCCATAAATAGAAGGCTGCATATTTAGTGCTTTTCATCAGAAGATTTCAAAACATTTTACAAGAGAAGATGTGTATTTATAGTGAAAGTGTATTTATAGTCAGGAAAGACATCAGATTCTGAGACATCAAAACCAGATGTAAATGTAAAGCCTTCGTAGAGGGCTATTGGGAAAACTTGTCTTGCTATCTAAACCAGTGATATCCCTCTTTCTGTGATTTTCTAAGCCAAGAGTACATTGCCTCTTTCCTGCAGCTGACAGTTTACTAGAGCTGCCAGTCTTTTTCTCTTTTGTGCTTTGTTTATGCTGAATTTTCAACTGGTTGATCTAAGACAAGCAATGGGCAATTGTGGCCTCTCCAAAAATGTAATAGTCCTAGTGGCTTGTGTAGATTAACAGGTTCTGCGCAGGGCAGAGAACACTCCAATGATTCGCCCTTCAGCTCAGCAGGCTACTGGAAAAGCCAGAAAACCTGAGTTCAGACTTGAAGATATAAGGGAAATACTAAACACGGACTAAAGTTTTTGTGCTCCTTAGTTTTGGACCTGTTTATGAAGTTTCATGCATGATAATAATAAATAAAAATATTTAAATGCGTGGTCATTACGGTTTTTAAATTAAAGCTTTCCTCTCAAAACACCTCAGTCAGAGAAGTGATCTCAGGTAAAGTTTTCATTGTCTGTGTTGCTGATTTACTAATTTGGATGCTAATCAGAACAGAATGTGTCAATTTACTTCTACTGAGTTTTTATTTTGAACCTTTTTTTGCAATCAGGCAGCTGGGATATCGGTTAAAAAGTTTTAATTTCTATTCATTTCTTTCTGTTCTGTCAGCTTCTCTACTGCTGTGATGATTGTAGCTGTGAGGCATAAGTATTACCTGAACTTTCTATGACCTAATCAAGCTCAGGTAAAGATAAAAACCAGGCCTAATTCCTCTTCCTTTGTGCTCTTAGAATTCAAATGATATTTTCAAGGTAAAGGGGTCATCATCTCTTTTCAGCCAGGTATGCTTTTCTCTTTCCTCCAGGTTGTGGATGTATTGTGAAAACTGAACAAAATCAGATTTATGTTAAGGACATGAGCTTAGTCTTTACTTTCTAATCAGATAACAGCTCTTTTTGTATAGTGCTTAGAAATCTGAGTCATGGTTCATAGCTCTGTTGTCTGAATGTATCCAAAGGCAAAGAACAAAGGGAAGTCTGTGCCAAAGAGAATGGTTTAACTTTTTCTTGGATTCAAGGTGAAAGAAAATATAGCTGGTGCTTTAAACCCACTACTTTCACTTGATGATTATTGACAGTAGGTATGAAATAGAAAAGCTTTCTTCAAATTTCTATGATTCTCCTCATGAGTAACATTGGTTTTCTGGCTATGATTACAGTAATATATCTGTTTAAGGTAGTGATTATCAGTGATTAGATAATTAGATATTGCAATCAAAGATTTTTCTCCTTTTTTCTTTTGCCTCGGAAGATATGAGACAAAGGCAAGAAAACCATCAGTATTAGCTCAAGATTTTCTTCATCCCAACCACAGGATAAATTTCAGGAAGGACCTTTTAGGGGAGACCTTATGATGCTATATGATCAATTTATATGATTAGCAATGTGACCACTTTAAAAAAGATTAAGAAATTAATCCCATCTGTACACACAAGGGTGAAAGAATGGCTTATTCCATTCCTTTGATTCCACCCTCATTCTTCTTCTGGAGCAGGGATCTATTTCTATTAGATGGTGCCTATCCAAAGTTGTATTTTCTTTTAAAAATTAGATCTGCTTTGGATAAAGTTCACTAATACCATTCTGATTTTATTTATATTAACCATGTTTTGATCCTTGGGAGTACTTTTTAATTATGTTAATATTTCAGTTTCAGAGAAAGACTTCAACAGAACTTGCTGGCATCACCTAGTTAGAATTTGGGTGGAGGACAGCCTGACTGTGAAATTGTACATCAATGGCAAATGTAACATCCCCAAACTATATTTTTGTAAAATTAAATCTTCAAAGTAATTATCTTATATTACTAAATCTTTACCCCTTTGTGTAGGCTGTATATTATGATTATTTAGTTTTAGAAACTGATGACCTAGCAACCCAAGTGTTCTTATGAATTTTTACCCCTAAGGGGAATCTTTACAGCATCTTCAGTTACCATAGCAATTCACATCAGATGCCATTCAAAAGCCAAAAGCCAGAACTTTGTTATAAATCTGTGGAGAGAAGCAGGTACCTTTGGTGCTGACAGTGAAATTTTAGAATACTGAAATTAGCTGTCTGAAGTGCAGAATGTGGATATTATCAAGTTTTTAAATAATTCGTAAATCATTATTCATAGAAAGCTTTTCCTAAGGTCACCCAAGAAGCTTGTGGTATTGTGCAAAAATAAATGTCTGTCTCCCAAGTCCCATGATTGCACTTTACCATCTGGACAATTCATCTTCTGTGATATTTTTCAGGAAGAGTAATAATAATAGGGTATTGCACTCAGTGCTTTTTCTCTTAAAAAATTCATAATTATTCAGCTTTCTGGCATTTCCATACTGTTGAGAGTAAAGCTCACCAGTTTACACAAGGAGAAGCCTGCTTTCTGATCCACTTTCCCACTGCATTAGGTTAGCTCAAAGCAAACAGGAAACTATTTTCCCTAATGAGCACCAAGGATTGTAATTTCGTAGTACAGAGAGGTTTGACCTGTGCTTATAGAAGAGCCTTTGTTTTGCTACTTAGACATATTAATCATGCTGGAGGATACAGTATTTAGAGAAAACTAGTTTATCAAAAATGGTTACAGTTATTAGAGACACAATTTTCAAAGGGAAACACATACCCCTGAAGGCTTTTGGAAATCTATGGTTCCCTTCATATTCACTCCCATTTGGCAGTGTAGGACTGATCTGAGGCAAAGGACTGCGCCTGAATTGAGGGCTGCACTTGAACCAAGGGTTAAATCAACCATTCTTTCACCAGACACAGGAGCTCATTGCATGAGATCTTGGGCACATATAAATTATCAAGTCAAAACTATCTATATAAAGAAGCAGCAGATACATGCACTGTGCTCTATTTTCCAGGACTGTGACCTGTGTTTTCAGCATGCTTTCTTCTGCATGTTAATGGAGTTAATTTTCTTCTTAGTAGCTGGTACAGTGCTGTGTTTTGGATTTTGCATGAGAATAACATTGTCAATACACTCACTCCTCAGCGGTGTTTACACCAAGTAAATGACTTTTCAGTTTCTCCTGCTCTGCCAGTAAGCAGGTGAACAAGAAGCTGGGAGGGAGCATTGCCAGGACATCTGATCTGAACTGGCAAAAGGAATATTCCACACATTAGGGTGTCATGCTGTGTGGAAAAACAGGAGGGAATGGCTGGGAGGGGCCAGTTGCTGCTCAGGGTTGAGCTGGACATTAATTAGCAACAAGTGAGTGATTGTACTGTGCATCCCTTGTCTTTCCTGGGTTTTATTCCTATCCCTCTCTCTCTGCTTTTCACTACTATTATTATTGTTATATTTCATTTTATTTCAGTTATTGAATTGTTCTTATCTCAAACCTTGATTTTTAACTTTTTTTTCCCAGTTCTCTTCCCCATCACACTGAGTGGGGGCAGTGAGCAGCAGTGTGGTCCTTAGTTTTTGGGGTTAAAGAATTATGCAACAGACATACACAACCGTATTTGGGGTGATGTTCGAATGGATTGGGCTGATGGGAACTGAGGGATATCAAGTGTTTTCCCATAACCTCATCCTGCAGTACTTGGTAAGACGTCACTTTGTCTGCAGCCTGTCCAGACAGCGCTGCAGCCTCCTGGAGAGGGCAGAGAGCCAATTCTTTCTGGGATTCCTTGGTGCTGCAGGCACGGTGGGGTCTGAGCCCTCCAAATGCCCGTGTGATCAGTGTGCTACTCCTCCCTTCTGCACTGTCTGCATCATCCTTTTCCCTGGCCCAGCTGCAGGAGGGTCCCCCTCCCAAACCTGCTCAGAGCCCAGTGCCCAGCACACGTCTCCCACATTACTTTGAACTTTCAGGACTGAGAAATTGCCATTTTTAAGTCTCTGCAGAGCTGCACTCAAAGCTTTGCTGAGCAAGAGCAGGGGATATTCAAATGCAAAGATGAAAGGGACAGAGAGGCTGTGATTCACACACTAAGACTGGTCCCTTGTTTTCTCACACAGGTTAGGATCTGAGAGATTTTCAAGGAAGAAGCTGGACTTTGATGACTTTCTGAGGAGAATCCTAATGCAATTCAAATTATTTTCCATTAAGTCTATGGCAAATACCTGTTTGGTTAAAATGCTGGAATTCTGCCTACACATTACTCTGCTGAATAAATCCCTGTGTCATCTGCTCCAAACAAGTGACTGATCTTTGGATAATTCAGCTGTATGAGTGTGCTAAACGAATTCCTAATTATTGTCATTAGGTTCCTGTGCTCTCCTGCCCACTTCATCTGGGCTGGAATCCAGCTGACAAGGGCTCAGAGAGGCTGAAGGTGGAATCCAGGTCTGCTGACAGTCACTAAAAACTCATTTATTTTCCAGGCAGTAGCATTTATTTCATTTCCATTTTAATGGACTGTTATTTCAAATACTAATCTACCTCCCAGATACCTTCAGGTTTCTCTCATCCTATGCACAAAGTATGAAGAATAATATTTGCTGTCATTTGATGTTGGACTCAAATCAGTGTTTAGCAAAGCAGTTAAGCTTGTACTTAACTTTCTACGTCTTCATAATTTCATTCCATATTAACAGCTGAATATTGACAGAGTTTATTCTGTTAATAATTTTTCAGATTTAAGTAATAACAACCTTCTCAGTCCTCCTGTAACTTACTAATTAGCAAACTCACTAACAGTATTAATAATTTCTATTGGGATGACTGGACTTTTTTCCATAGTCCTGTCTTTCTGAAAACATAATTTTCAAACAAAAGTATTTTTTAGGCAAAGAAGCATTTTACCCCTATTTAATAAAAAACCTGTATAAAAATTTTATAGTATATTAAATTTTAAAATTTTGAAAGCTTATTTTAATTTAATTTTGAGAAGCTTATTTTTGGTGTGTGAAATTGAGATTTTTTGGAAAATTCCTTGCTTCTATAATGTTATAAGAAAATTTCCTCATTAAAAAAAATTAATATTTTCTTATAACCTGGCTAGAGATAAATTAATGTTTTGCAACATTACAACCCTTGTAATTCTTATAATATATTTTCTCTAGGAAACAGACAGTGGGCAAAAGAACATACAGCTGTCCCTCTGACATGAGTGAGAACTGAGAGATGAAATTATTAAATAAGCTGGTCAGGTTGTCTAGAAAAGGCAGGAAGAACAAGAACTGAATTAAATGTTGAGCCTCTTTTTCCACCAGAGAACTTGTTAATCTCTCCAATAACAACCCTTAATTTCTCTGTCCTATTTGAGTCTGTGTTTGTTTTTTCACCTTCTGAATCCAAGTGAGCAGGATTAACTGCACTTGGAAATGTTTTCTTGAGTGACTTTTTTTTAATATGGGGGCAAAATAAAAAAGAGCTGCAAGAATCTAACTGAGTTCAGAAAAGAGAAATGAGAAAGTTTGGGTTTTGTTGTTCTTTTTTTACTCATCTGGGAAAAGACTTCTGTGGTCTGCAGCCTTCTTGAGGCTGACAAAGCAGCTGAGGTTCACTGGGCATCCACAGTGGAGCACGCCTGGCAGCTCGCTGGGTCGTGGGGGATTTATCACTGTGAAATCAATCGTGAACAGGATAAACTATACCAGCACCAGGGCTGCAGGAGGTGGAAAATAGGAGCTTCTTATACCACCACTGTGGAGAAATACAAACCTCTGAGGAGGTGAAGGAAATGGAAACAATCTGACCAACAAGTTTGTGCAGGTGGTATTGCGGGGAAAAAATGATAAACCATAAAATTGGCTTTGGCCCTTGGGGGAAAATGCTTAACAATAAAGCACATGATCATGGGCATTTTTCTTTCACATAAATAAAATGCTACCGAATCTTGCACAGGTTCCTAGATTCCTGTATATTAATTAGCAGAAAAATCATAATCAGCCATTACCGAACTTTTTACAGGAAAGGGTAATTTTGCATGTTAAGGTTGGTATCATAAGAGTCATCATATGTGGCTTTCCAGTTTGAACACTGCAGGCCAGATCAGCTGTTTTTTCACTGAAAAACCGAAAGGTCATTTTAATCTTTATTTTTGTTCCAGTGTAAATCATAAATTAAAAATATTTTCATTATACTGAAAATTCTATTAAAAATGGTTTTAAAAACTAACCTATTCCTCCCTCTCCTTTTTTTTTTTTTTTTTTTTTTATTTATTTTTTTTATTTTCACTGCCGTCATTTCAGCAGAGAAAATAACAGGCATTTCTCACTCTCAACCAAATATTATTTCTCTGGGAATGAAATCAAATCAAATAAATACACCCTCATAAAATTAGAGCTACCTGCAAGCCTGGGTCCAGATGGAAGGATGAGCAGATGAATAATTTCTGAGTTCAATGGAACTGCTCATCTGCAAAAACTGTTTGGAGAGACAAGAGAGAGAGAATTTGATCCCCAAATGCATGAGGGATCCATAAGTTGTACTATGTGTTTTTTGCAGTGTATATGTTCCTGACCATGCCGTAAGTACAGCCCTGGGTGCTGGGAAGCTGTGGTGTCACACATAAAGACATTTAAGGCCTTTACTGTGGCTGAGATTGTGTGGCAGACGAGCAGATATATTGAACATCTGAGTCTGAGACTTAAAACTACACACACCTAAAATGCCCATCACCACTCCCCAGTTAAACCCAGAAAGAGAAACTGGATTTCTTGGTTTCCTGTGTGCCCCTTTATGGGCCAGTTCCCTCTTTAGATCTGAGAGGGAAAATGGCCAAAGGGGTGCTGTGCTTGCACAAATCCTGCTGTAAAGTATCACACTCGTCTGAAGATATCTAGGCCATTTGCCTTTCACTGACCTTAATCTTCAAAATTTCCTCTACACATCTTATTTGAATATAAATTGCAAATTATTCATATCTTTTTCATAGAACATGTCTAAATCCAGTCTACTGTCTTTCTATTTATTACTTCCATTTCTTCTCTTTTCATTGCAAAAATATTCTTAGCATAACTGAGAATTACCACAAAAACCATCATGATTTGAGTGTGTAGAACAGGTTTCATAGAAAGCTATGGCTATTATAAAAATTCTCAGTTGTTAAAGTTGATTCTGCCTTTAATGCTTCCTCATAACCTAATGCTTTAAAACAGTTTATCTTTGGAACTTGCAGCAGCTTTGCTTGTCTACATAAGTCTTCTCCTTTGAGTTTTGGCCAGCTGTCCTATGTTGTTTCTACAGATCAGCAACAGAATCTCTGTAAGACCATCATATGTAATGCTAGGAATCCTTCAGAATTCTCAGCTAAATCCAAACAAAAAAGCTCATGAAAAGACTCAGGGTAAGCCAACATCCACCAAACATTCGAAGTTTTTAAGAGGTAATCATGAAGATGATCATGTCTACACAAAAGAAAATAAGGCATGCTCACATTTCATGGAAATGTAGATGCATGAGCCCACTGAGGGTGTTTGCAAAACACAGGATATTGGGATTATAAGGAGGAGTGTGTAGTCTGTGTGCAGGTTTAAGTCCTTTTTCCCCAATGTTCTTTTTTTTTGACCTGAGCAGCTCTCAGGTCACTGAGAGTTAAAACATGTTGCTGAGATGAAGAAACTCAAAGCTCTTGTGGCTCACATGGTGAGAACACCTACAGCAGCAGGATCATAACAAAGCAAGAGGCTTGCAGGATTTGGTCACCATAAAGAATGGAGAAGCAGAATGTGCATTTAGATGTGTAAATTATTATTATCATGTCAGTAAGTGCTATCTATACAATCTCAGAAGTGGTATTGTCATCATGGAAGGTGAACTTTTGATGTGTCCATCAGGTGTGGTCAGGAAAGAGTAAACATTCTCTTGGGTTTCCTTGCAACTTCATCCCCAATGCCTAAACATGATGGAAAAAAATTGGGTCTTAGAGAAGATTTTTCACAAAACCTGTCCGTTTCCCAAGGTACGGCTCAGGCAGAAAGGACTATGACCTGAAAGAAGTTTAGAGTCTGTGAAAGAGAACATAGGGAGTGAAGCAGCAAACTGTGTCTTCCATTAGGGAGAAGAATTATGTTTCATTTTTTACTTTCTATTAAAAATTTATGTGTGTTCATAGAAAGAAACATTTCCTACCAATAGAAATTATTCTTTTGTTTTAATAAAAGAGATAGACTTGTGTTAGTTGTTAGTTCCAGATTTCAGTACTAACCACAGAAATTCCCTTTGAATTTATGATTCAGGGGTCCTGCGAAACAGAGGCTGCCACATCTATGAACAGTGACACTCCTGAAGAATTTTGTCCTGTCACTGGCATCTATGATACCTTGAGCATTTGCAAGAAAGTCTGTATGAGTATTTCTGTGCCAGCTGGGTTTATTAGGAATGGTTATCATGGTTTGTACAATTTTCTGTGTTAATATTATGTGTTCAATGATTCACCTACTGTTACTGAAAACCACCTAAATAATATAAAACCAAGGTAGTATAAACCACATACAAAATTAATTAAAACTATGTTAGGTCAATAATGCTGGGTAATGAAAGCAATAAAATCCATAGCCATATTCCAGTCCTTGAGGGTGCTTAGCAGGTGTGAGGGCCTGAGCACTCTTGTTGTTGCCTCAGAGGGGCATGTCTGGTGCAGGAAGATCTCAGATGTCTGGTGTGACCTGTTATGTTTTGTTAGCAAAGGGCGTAGCCTGTGAATCTCCCTGTGGTTATGAATTTGTCTTAGCATTCTCTTAACCTATTTTTTTGTTCTCTGATTGAGGAAATTATGTGTAATGCAGAGCTACTGAGCTAAGCTCAGTGAGACCAGAGTCTTTAATGAAGGGACAGATGATACAAAACCCATGGGCTTTGTCAACTCAGTCTGATGGGAACGGTTGCTGTGTTATGAGACACCACAGCACTCGTGAGATTTGGACAGCACTTAAGAGAAGCACAGATTTAGTCCATTTCCAAAGACTGTGAATGCACAGCAGAATCAGTAGGAGCAGCTCTAGGCTAGATTATCTCTCTAATTACATGATATGTACCAAGGATCGTCTGTTGACAAACACATTTGGCAGCAGTGACAACATAAGTCATCACCTTTTAATCCCTACTGCTCGTTGTTGTCTCTGCAAATGCCCACTGTGCCATTGTAGGGCAAATAAGTGAGGTGACCAGGAAAAAAACTCTTTTCTCTAAAAAGTACAGTACTTTTTTTTTTTTTTGAGGTGGATGAGTTCCAGTAAAGGTTGCCATAGAAATCCTTGTAGAATAATGCAGAAGGGAATGGGCACATGTGAGGTTAAATGCAGGCAGGAGCAGTGTGTGAGGGACATGATGAATAAGTGAGTATAACCTACTTACAAGTGAGTGAACACCATACCCTGTAAATCCAATATTGTTGTTTACAGAGGAATTCACTTCCCAACACAGCTAAATATTTTAAGGACAGTGTGTCCCTTGAAAAGGTTACCTTGTTACCCACTCCAGAGCCCCCAGATGTGCACTGATTCAGTTATAATGTGTGTATGGATGAAAGAAGATGAGAGCACTTGGAGGGACACAGTAAGAACATAATGTCTGTATCAAACTAAAGTTTGATCTTTTCTTTTGTATTCAGTGACAGACATGTAAGAAAACATTGTAAGGATGTAGGAGGTACGTGCACAAATCCTTCCACTTGTATGACTAAATCTCTGAATATTTTGCACATTTAGGGACATTCTGACCAAAATCCTTTATCTATATGCCATATTTAATAAATGTTCTTTAACTTTTGCAATTGCAAATTGCAATTGCTCTTTGAATCCATGTCCAAATTTCATCTGTGTTTTAATTAATTGTTTTAATTCTTGTGACATTTTCATTAGATGTCTTCTCACTTCTGTTTATGAGGAATAAAGAACAGCTATTTCCCTGCTCAAGACTCTATTCCATTAATGCTTTTATAGCTCTTTATTGCATTTCTCTCACAATCACTTTTACCTAGGACAGTGAATCCTAATTTTGTTTTGTAACTTCCGTATGGGTAGTGCTCTATGTTCCTAATCACCATCTTTCTGCTCTGAATTGCTTTTAATTCTGTTATATCGTTATTGAGATGGGATGACCAGAATTCCTCTTAATATTCTTGCAAGTAGGGTACCTTATAGCTTTAATAGAAATATAATCATGATGTTGTGTCTGTTAATTCTCTATTAATTTCCTCATGATCACTAATACTCATCTGATTTGATACGAAGGTCTAAGAAATAATAAGATATTTTATACCACTGTCCCCTGTGAATTCAAAGTCCATTTTGGAGCTAATTTAGCTTTTATCCATTTCTGTGTATTCTTAGGTTTATTTTTCTGACTGCACTGATTTGCATATATTAATATTTACATTTCTTCTCCTATTTTAGTGACCAGACACACAGCCATGTGAAATCCTTCTGCAACATCTCACAAAGAAATCATTTTGCATTTGAAAACTTTACCTCCTTGCTATTTACTTCCTTTCCAGATTATCCAGCTGTATTTTGAACAGCCCAAACCCGTTGGCAGTCTACTGAGGACTATCTGCTTATCTCCACCCTTTTCCTCTAACCTCTTGCACATTTACTAATCCACAGTGGGACCTCTTCTTGTATTCCACGGCAGCTTCTTCTCATGATGAGCTTTTGCTGTCCATGTTAAAAGTTTTGGGAAATCCTTGCATCCCGTTGTACCTTCTGCACCATGTTCTTGTTCAGGACTGGCAGACTGGTAAGTGCTATTGAAGCACTACATCCATCTGTCATTTGAATTCATTCTCATTTTGTCACACTTATTCACATGTCTATAAACTCTGTTCCTCATGTAATGTCAAGTAATTTCCTCTGTATCTCAGACCAGTTTACTGACATGTAGTTCTTTGCATCCCCATAGCATTCTGTCTAAAACTGAGATCTCATTTTCTGCCTTTTACTCCTTTGGTAGTATGACTGATTTAAACATTGGCAACATACTACATATTTTACATTTTATTTCCCTTAGAGCTGTTGCATGAGTAGCATCTGGTCCCACACATTTGTTACTATTTATTTTACCACCTCTTTCAAAACCTTTTCAACTAACATTTGAATTTTAAAGAGTTACTCTGACTCATTCACTCTACAGAAAGGTGCAGGTGTGGGATCAGGCCTTAAATATGTTTTTTCTTTTTATAACTCTTTTCCACATTAAAAATACATTATAAATCAATCACTTTTCTGAGCATTTTCAAGAGATTCTATATTTGAGCTTGAGCATTTTTGCAAATTTTTTCCAGGGAAAAGGCATTCAACAGAGCAATTTTTTCTGAATCTACTTAAATTAATTTACTTTCCTGCTGGCTTCTTTCTCTCTCCNTTTTTTTTTTTTTTTTTTTTTTTTTTTGTGTGTGTGTGTGTCTTTTATGGTGATTTTGTTTGTTTGTTTGTTTTGTTTCCTGCTCTTTCCTCAGCCTGTTTCTTGCCACTTTCTTTCAGTTGAAATATCTTCTGAAGTTTGAGAAATTGTACTAGGCAATATCTGAGTGTCTGACTTTTTGGAGTACCTTTCATGTGTTTGCTTGAGTACTATCAGTATTTTCAAAGCTGCAGCCTAAGGGTGGCCAAAGTCCCTCTTCACCCATGTTTCTTCCCAAATAGGATTCCACAAGCTTCCTGTGTTTTTTAGCTGCTAGTAACCCCAAAAGAAGCTGGAAACCAGTGATCTCAAGTCAGTCTCACTAACACCAGACACACACAAGAATCAGGGCAAGGTCCTTGTAAGTGTTTAACAAAAATGAGAGACATGCATAATGGAAAAACAGCCCTTCAAAATTTAAAATAGAGGGGAAAAAGGTGGAGGGAGCTTTCAAATACGTACTGGAGTGGGAAAGATGAGAGGATGCTGTAGGACACCTAAGTAGTTCAACTGTACTGTGCAAGACTGTTGTTAATCTCAGGACCACTGCACAGGATAAATGTTTTAATAATCTGCTTTATCAGGATTAGAGTTATGCCTGACTACTATTCTGAGAAGCCTTTTATTAGGTACTTAACTGCAGTCATTTCTTCTAAAGAAACCACTGCCAGGTGGATAAATCCACCCAGAAGAGGTTTTAGTGAAGAAAACTTCCATTGGAGGTGAACAATAGCTGCAGCCCTTTCAAAACAAAGCTTTGGCAGCCTTTTCAGTCCTAGGGACCCTCATGTTCTCAGCACCACACTGTGCTGTGTTCAAGGAGGACCCTCCAAGGACACCTGGTCCTTTGCAGAAGGATCTTGCCTATGAGTTTTTTTTGTTACCCTCGGCTTTCCAACACCAAATGTTCTCCTGGATCTGTTACAGTTCCCTGGTGCTTCTCTTTGTGTCCTCTGATCCTGAAGAGACACCAGGCTGGTGGAGCCAGTGCAATGAATTTCTGTTGTTTAGCTTTCATTTGTGACCACAGTTGGAGTAAATGATTCATTTCAGCGGTGTTTCTTTGCACAATGGTGCTGTGAGCGTGACTGAGGACAGCAAAATGCAGTCCTCAGCTAGAAATGGAAAGTAGTCAGATGCCCCTCATGAATTTTAAACTGCTTTTATTTCTAGCATCAGTAGCAGCCAGAGGAAACCTGGTTATAGAATTGAATAATTCCTACTAGATCTAGGATGAAAAATGAAAAGCCTTCACTCCTCAGGAGCACATTTGACAGGGGCAACAGTTTGATATTTCAGAGATCTTGAAAACCTTTCAGGCTTGAAGCTCCTTCTGCAGACACGTTTCACCTGAAAATATTTTCAATGTGAAAAGTCAGAAGTGGAGAGCAAGATTAAGGAACAATGAACTCATGTTGAACGTCTAAGATGAACTGAATTTGAATGCCTATTGCAGATTAAAATCCTCTTTTCCCCAAAACAGTCACATTAATTCCCACTAAGGTGGTCACTGCACAGGGTAATGTACTAGAAGCTGATTATGTGCTATGAAGAATTGGAAACATGATATTTTCTGTTTGGTTTCTCTTTTGTTTGTGTTTTATTTTTATGCTACTTGTGCTAATACTAATGTTTTTTTTGGCTTGTTTATTCTGGGTACTGCAGAGTCCTTTCCAAAACTCTTGACAGATGTATCTTTTCTGCACTGTGAGCAAAGTTTATTGCTAGTACAATATTAGCTTTTCTAATCAGAAACTGACGTTATTACCTAATAGTTATTGCTCTGCATTACCAGTCAGATGTTGGAAATAATGGGCCGATAAAGATTCTATTATTTTGAACAGGTTGACAATTTCAGGCTTTTGCTGCACAAGATCGGGAGACCCATAAAGGAACAGAAAAATAA
This sequence comes from Pycnonotus jocosus, assembly GCA_013400435.1. Lineage (NCBI taxonomy): Eukaryota > Metazoa > Chordata > Aves > Passeriformes > Pycnonotidae > Pycnonotus > Pycnonotus jocosus. The sequence continues at coordinate 509,521 of VWYP01021668.1, forward strand.
TTTGAGTAGGGAAGGTAATCAAAAGCTCATAAACTTGAGAATTATTATCCAAGTGTGACACCCTTCCTAAGGCTGTTCACTGTGGAGCGACACAGTGTGTGCTGCAGCCCAGAGACCAGGCATGACCAGACAAAAAGTATGAGACTGTGCCAATGTCACTCTGAATCTGAGCTGATAGGTTGCACTTTGTGCAAGACGTTTTGTCTTCTAGCACTGAGATGGTCCTGAGGTTTTTGGTCAGCTGGAATTGTGGACAGGATGGGCTCATGTTTCCAGCAGCTTACCACAGATGGGATTTAAGGACATGTGGTTGTGAATATTTAGAAATCAGTTCTAGAAATTTTTCCCTCTGCTGGTAGAAGAGGAAAACAGAAGCTCATTTTAGTCTAAATCCCACCCTTTTCTGCTACCAAAAGAAAGCTTCACTCTTTTGAGAATGCATTTTTGGGGCTTGCTGATCTAGAATAGGAAAAAAGAACCAAACTTTGGTATCCTACCAGGTATCAGTCTTTGATCTTCCATTCTATGTTTAAAATACATAGTACCTTAATGTAACACGATGGTATAAATATAAATAATCAACAGATAATATTTCAATGCATGCTTGTGTATCCTTGGAGAAAGATTAGAAATCAAGGAGGTGTCAGATAATAGAATATTTAATAAACATTCACAGTATTTAGAAGCAGTAGCAATGAGGAAAAGAGGATGTCTGTTGGTATTCAAAACCAGGACAGAGTACACAACAGCGCAATGTCCTTTTGGAGCAGAAAAGGTTTGCCACCTTTTCTATACTGATGCTTCAATGTCCAAAAAAGTCAAAAGGAGTTTGCCACCTGTACACAGGCAGTAGTGCTACTTGTGCTTGGTTTTAACCTCAGTTCAAACTGCATCAATGTCTGGAGCAGCTTTCAGTGAGAGTAGGTACAGAATGACTCTGATGCAGTTTCCTGAGCTTAGTCCTAACTGTCTTAAGGGAGAGGAAAAATGCAGAAGTCAGTCCTCACTGCTAGATTTACATGTAACTATTATGACTGAATTTGCTGGTATGGGCTGTACATTTTTATGGTCTAATTGGGATATCTACTTACATATATCTGACAAAAAGCTAGCTAAGGTGGAGAATTTACAGAGCATGCTCTTGCCCATGATTTGGCTATTCCTGATTATACCATCTAGGAGACGAGGAGCAAGAAATGGAAAGGCAGAAGAGTAATTTAAATTAATGATATTTAACTTTTGAAATCTCACATTAAGAGGCTTGCATTTTACTGTTATTTTGTAAATGCAGAATAACATAATGAGAAAGGAACAATGCTCCTTCCAAACTTTTTGTTTGAAACTATGGCATTTTTATATTTATGCCTTTAATTAACTATTTCTGTTGTCATTTAAAATTTCCCTTGGAGAATGAATGTATATTTAATAGAAACACTTATTAAATCTTTATGGGCACATTTATTTTAGCCTTCAAGCATTTTCAGAATCTTGACTAAAAAAGTTCTGATTTTGATGTCAAATTGGATGTGACAATATGACTTTTTTTGTAACAAACTGGTAGAATAAATGGAAATGCCACATGGATCACTGAAACTTACACTGAGAAATCTTTCCTGTGACAAAATGCTTCTCATTCTGTTTCATTGGCGTTCACAGTGGCTTACAGGTGGTGACTTTTATTCATCAGTGACTATCAAGGTACCAGTGTTGTAGGGCATTTTCTGTGAAAATGGTATCATTGACTCACTTCCTCATCAGAAGCATTCTGATACTCAACCACATGTAATGGACTACATACAAGGACAACACTTGAGTAACTGTTGTAGTACTGGTGTAGATGAGTTGTCTAAACCAAAAAAAAAAAATCTAAGGCACATCCCAATGAGCTGTCAAGTAATACTGGAAATATCTGGATTCCCTATTTAAAAAAACAAAAACAAAAACAAAACCAAAAACAAACAAAAAAGAAAAACAACAAAAACCCACCCAAACTTCTAGAGTTGACAGTATCTATGGAGCTATCTGGTCCAACTATTTGTATTTTTAAAGAGATAAAGGAACCCTACCAAGTATGGTGGTGAAATGAGCCCTGGTGTGCCTTTCAGTCTGCTGATTACTCTAAACCAGAGAAGGACAATGAAGATGGTGAAGGGTTTGGAGCACAAAATGTTGTGAGAAGCAATTGAGGGAGTTGTGGGTGTTTAACCTGGGTGAAAAAAACCCCAAACAGTATTTTGCTTTTCACTTTCTCCAGAATCTGAGCAATGTTACTGCAAAAAAAGAGTTTGGTTAGGGACATAATGGATTTTTAAAATTATTAATTTTAGCAGCTTAGAAGTGGCCTTGAGCCACTAAATATTTATTTGTTGGTGGACTAGATACCTGGAGGAAACCACAGAATAATTTCATTATTAAGAAGCATTTTCAAAAGGGGATTAGTTTAAAAATATTTTTGGGGGCAAAGTCTGTATATATTTCTCTCAAATAGTGTAATGGTAAAACCAATTGTGCTAGTTAATTGTGTTAAATGAAGAGAAAAATGATGAATAGGATTAACATTGTGAAATTGCAGTTAGAGCCTTTGTAGAAGTCTCAAGCTTTCATTCATAAGGAGTGGTTAACAACACCTTTGTAATGCAGATTTACTTACTGTAAGATTTGATGAATTGAATTATTTAGAAGACACTGAAAGCAGCACTAAAAAGCAGCCCTCTCCTCACTGACACAGTGTCAACAATTACAGTCCAGTTATTTTCGTGTTGTGCTCTTCTTGAGTAAAGTGGACAGAGAAGAATTTTGCAGGCTAACATGGATCAGATTTGCATGGATGAATTAAAGAAGGTTGGCTGTGTTGCTTTGAATAGGTATGTGAATCCAGATTCAAATTTTATTTGAAATGTGCCTCATATACCTGGTTCTTCCTTCTCAAGACATTAAATTGTCCTGTTCTGCAGAACGTGCTATGATGTAACATGCCTACACAGATGATGGAAAAACTCTGAAAAACTTGTGGGGTTTCATTATAACAAGCAGAGGGAGAGGCTATAATTTATCTCTTGCTATAAAGCACAGGCTACTTCATCTTAGGAAGGAGGAGTGCTCATGATTGCAGCCAAAGGAGCATGGCTTTTTGAAGCTCTCTTAACTACACAACATTTTTATGTGAAGGAGATAACTTTCCTTCAGTGGGTGAAATACCTGGTATTTGACAGGTCCTGGTGCTGAGTTTTTAAATCTGCTCTTAAAATAAACTTGCAGAGGACATGCAGGCAGACAGCTCCTCACTTCCAGGTTCTTTGCTTAGCAAACAAACAGCTGCGCACGCTTTTGCTATTTAAACAAGACAGCTTCATTTCAAATGCATGTACAACTCCTATTGAAGTGAAGGAGAGCAGGTCATGTCTGAAAACATGGTTTATTCTTTTACTTTCCTTTGGCCTTCTGATCAAGACGCCAGGAGAAGGAACAACATCGTGTTTGGGAAATTCAGGGTTTCAAAGCATGTCAAAAGGAATAGGGAATAATGAACAGAGAGATAGGATTGAAAATAGGAGATATGAGAGGAAGAAAAGAAAGGTAACAGA
>VWYP01021671.1:8886-129449 GCA_013400435.1 Pycnonotus jocosus
GGCCGGGAGGAGCGGGGCCGGGCCGGGCCGGGCCGGGGGCGGGGGCAGCGCGGGCAGAGGGGGAGCCGCTCCTGCCCCACGCTCTCACACGGGTTGGGTGCCCGGCCCTGGTGCCCGGCCCCTCCGCCCCGCACGGATCGGGACCGCTCTCGGCGCCAAAACACCCGAATGACGGTGCTGAGCACTGCCATCGCATCTCCCGCCTGTGTTCTCCATCGCTCTTCTTGTGGACGAATCCCCAGAGTTTCAGTCGCCTTGTCTCTTTTTACCCGCTCTATCTCCTTAATAAGTGTCCTCAAAAATTAGAAGAGAGGAGGCCAGTGGGGAAGTCCCAGTTCTCGTTGGGTATTAGTGCCCAGAAGAATAATTAAAGTTTGAATTCTGGTGCTTCCTGATTGTATGTTTTTCTGAGGGAGACAGTGCAATATCTAGTAAATGGCCATGTTATTAGATTGTTTGGAAGTGAAAAATTTACAAGTTACATTCGGGAGGCTTTGCTTCTGCCCTAGAAGCTGCTACAGTCATGAGCCATCCCTTAATGCAGAGGGTTGAGGTCACTTGTTCAGCTCTTAGGTTAGGCAGATCTTTGCTTTTATTTGTTTCTAGTTTTTCTTTCTGTTATAGACCAAAGGTGACTTGAATTCTAGCACAAAAATCTCAGGAAAGTAGTAGCAAAAAGTACCTTTCTAACTAGGAACCAAAGACCATTCTAAAACAGGCCTTGGAGATCTAATGGATCCATGGATATGGCACATCCAAAAAGCCAGCCAGGGCCTTCAACACTTACCTGCAGCACGCTGCAGTCTCCAGCCAGAGGTTTATGCCTGTAGCTGTAGACCACAGCTTTAGTCTGGAACTCTCTCCCCAGATCACACACCCTTGTTGCTGGAAAAAGCAATGTCTGGGTGCTGCTTTCAGGCTGCATATAGCAAATTATTTATTGCATCAGATCAAGCTTGACACTCTTGACAAGTGTGAAGACTTTTTCTTAACATAGGGTATGAGATTTAAAAAAAAAAAGGTTTTTTTTAAACTCAAAGGACTCTGACAAATTCTTTCCAGTGATGGTTTCTTCTGTGCAATGCTGCAACACTAAAAATTAACCCAATTTGACTTATGTTCTAAGATTGCTTTCCTGCCTTCCCTGAGAAAAGGCCTCAAACTTTCTGATCCTGGAATGTACACATTGCTATGGTCAGTTTAGACACAAACACCTTTGACCTCTGGAGTGACAAGTTAGTTCTCAAGTAATTTAGGACATTGCTCTCATAACCTGAGCCCATAGTGTTGAGACACTTATGGGTTTTATTCCATGAAAACAAATTCCAACTTTTGTTTGTAGATCTTTTCATTAGATTTAAAATGAAATTTAAATTGAAAATTCCAAATGGTATATAATATATATAATCTCATATAATATATAATCTCATGGTATATAATATGAATATAATCTCATAAATTAGTATCATGTAAGGAAAAACATCTAAACCAAAGTGATTCTAGGATTCTGTTGTGAAAAGCCAATGCAAAATTTGGCTGCAGAATATGTGGGGAACCTACAGTCGTGATATAAACAACGTAGCAACAGAGGCAACATAGCAACAGAAAAGTCCCAATATTAAGTTACAGAAATAATGCCAGATACCACACCAAGCAAAGAATCTGCGAGCTGAAAGGATTATAGTCCCTCTCTCATTCTCTTTTTGTTATTGTTGTTCTTGTTTGCATTTATGATTGTCAAAAGCAACCTAAATCACCTCTCTCATAAGAGCACAGTTTAGTAGGAAGAGCAAGTTTGTATTTGAGTACAATTAATTAATTTTATGGACTTTCCTCAATTGCTAGAAACTAATGATAATTTCTAACCTGGACAAATTCTGACTATTTAATGGCAATGGCTGTAGTCAGATAAGCAAAGGAACATGGTGGTTTTTCGAAGGGACGTGTTCAGCAGAAGCCTTTCAGATCCCTCAGCACAAAGGGGCTGCCTCTAGAGTGAATTTTGGGTCATGGATGGGCCTGATACAGTGCAGCTGTAGATGCCTCTCCAAGGTGTGTTCTAGGCACTGGCCTTACCCAATTTTCTGTGTGCAATTTTTGTGTATAGCCTTTGCTTTAATTGGAATTAAATGTTAAGCTCTTGAATAAGTCCTACTTTTCTGCTACTGATCATAGCTCAGTTGGTAGAAGGAAATGTTATTTTTCATGATCCTCTGAAAGACGAAAATCTTAGCATGGATTACTCACAAGGAAAATCCAAGCCCCACTTATTTTAATTCCTGTCAGGTTTTTTTATCCTTGTATAACCAGAGTAATAGATACAATGATGGAAATGGTATAATTAATCAATATTGAATTGCATCATGCTTGCGATATATACATTGGGTGTTCTCATTACTCTGCTGTAATTACTTGCTACTTGACAGTAAATTCTGCCTCAAGATTACTTTCCCTTTTTATTGCTGCTAACCCAAAAGCAGTTAGAAAAGTTTTCAGCTGTAACAGAATGAGCATATTGTTTCATTTCAAAACATATGGTTAGAATTCAGGGTTTCTTTTTCCTCTCAGTGTTCTCTGCCCAGTGCAGTCCCGCACTTTGTTTAACATGTGACCTGGAAAATTCCATATGCTTAGAGCTCTGCACTTTATAGTTTCCACTCCTTACAATACTGGTGCAGAGAAAAGCACAAAAAGTTTATTAACAGCAATATCTAGATGCCTGTTAAATGAAACTCCACATGGAGGTAGTTGGCATTTCATGATTTATTTTTTTGCGTTTGGTACAAATAGTGCAATTAGATATTCATTGTTATAAACTGAATCTCTGTGACTGTAGCTCTGCAGCCGTTTCCTTTATTTCTTCCTAAAGTCTGGGATGTTTAGAAGCTGGGATGTTTTTTCTCAAGGCTCAAATAATATATTTGTCTATAAATCTCTACCAATAGGATGTAGCAGGGGAGCTGGTAATGTTGGAGCTGCCCCATGTAATCCCAGTTAAATGATGCTACATCTCTATGTGGCTCCTCCATTCACATTTTGGCTGCATCTGGTCTTGATCTTCATTCCATATGGACTTAGCTGAAACCCTCCTCTGCCCACTCATTGTGTGAGTGCTGGAGATCTGCCTGTGACAGCTTTTAGGACTCATGCTTTTGCAGTGTTCTAATGGCAAATCACGCTTGCACGTTCACACAAATACAATTTTGTTGTATTCTAAATGCTCAGGTAGCCCAGCTACCATTCCATCCATGTCTTACATTTGTCCTTAAAGGCCTGCTGTGAAATCAAGTAATATTTTTCTTTTTTGGAGGGAAATGTGGTACTGAGAAGCTGTGATTTAAAGTCAAATGTGGAGCACAGGCTTTCACCTGAATCCCATGAGCTGTACCTGAACTGTTCAGTTATCCATTTCTGCTGAATAAAAGGCTGGTGAGCTGTCTCTGGTTTGCTACTCAAGCTTTTCTCCTTGAAACTGAGCCTTCAAACCTATAAAGGAAAACAGTCTCTCTCTTTTTCTCTATTGTTACATTTAACAGAACCCCCACTACCATCTTTGTGTTTGACTTGTCTCCTTTACACTGTCCAGACAGGTGGGTAGGATTGTATCTTCCTCTCAGTTCCAAATGTAAAAATGTAAGGTTGTATTTTTTCCTCACAAATTATTTCTTCATTTAAATTCATCTACCCTAGGATGTACTGTTGCTAAACTTGTTGCCTGACATTTTGTTATACTCTTTGTTTTATTATCTTTCACACTTGTTGAGGAAACTTTCAAGCCTGACCATTTCTGTGACCCTCTGGCAGTCACAGTCCAGCCTAGCAATACCAAGCACCAGTGCCACTGAGTGTATTAAACAGAGCAGCATCTCCCATGGGCTGACATGCTCTTGAAATGTGCTGGAGCAGATTTTAGATTTTTTTTCCCAGTTTCTTTGTGGTGTATGTGTATGTATTTTCTGAAGAAAACTACCATGTCTATAGTAGTTGCACCATTACTGCCAGATCATGAATAACTGGAGTCAGTAGATGCTCTGTTGACAATTTTGTCATGTTGGCAACTCAGAGCCTTGCTGGTGTTTGGAAGCCAATCAGCATGCATTGCAAATGTACATTTTGTGTGCACTGCTAAGAAATTTTCATGGCAATAATGCATCTATTGTAATCTGAAAACAGTCTGATTTGATTTGGTGTTCAAATGATGAACAAGATGTCTGTGTTACTTTAATTCTTCCTCATGGGCCAGATAGATAAAGACTGAGATGTAGGCAGTGCTTGTACATCCTGTGTTGAGAGGATAAATATGGAAGAGTTCAGTATTTTCTGTTCCCTCTCTTTTTAAGTAACTGTAAGAGACGGAGAGCATCAGTTCTGAGTACCTACCATAGCATGGACATATTTTTAGCCATTGGTCTTGCTAAATTATGTTCTGCCTTTGGTGCTGACTTCTTAAAGAAGAGCTGTGGCAGCAGTCACAGGCTGAGCCTGCAGTTTGGTACTGCTGTGAACCTGTGCTGGGATGTTTGGAATACCAGATTTAAAGATGAGGCTGAGTTTCTGTCCTATCACCTCAATGCCTTGTGAGCTGCTCTCAGGAGACTTTAATTGCAAGTGAAATAAAGTGAAAGAGCAAAGTAGTAACTCGTCCTATTTCCTCTTAGCTTGTAGAAACAAGACTCCCATGGGAACTGAACAGCAAAAATGTTCATGTACACTTTTGGCCATGAGGATGTTGTTACTTTTCTGTTCACTTTTAGTAGGATTTTGCCTGTAGAATAAGGCTTTCTATATTAAACTTTAAATTGGATTGCCTGGGCATTTCATTGTTTTCTACTACTTCAGTGATATTGGATTTTATTTTCTTTCAGATACTTTACCATTCCTTTGTGTGAGATGGTGATTTATCCTGTGCTTAGAAAGATATAACTCTTATAAGTTGTAGATGCAATTACCTGGATATTGGCAAACTCTCGAATTCATAACGTTGCTTTCTAAGTGATTAAAGAAATGAAAGCTACTTTCCAAATTGAAAAGTTAATTCTGTTCGTGGGAAATTTCTTTTGAGAGATTTCTGCATGGATATTTTATTGCTTAAACCATAACCCTCTTTTTTTCTCTTTTATTTCTTTTTTTAATGAGGAGGAATCTAGGCATTATAAATAGCTATCAGGGCTTTAAAATAATTTTACTTGCTGTTTTAAATTTCATTACAGATGGGATTCTAATAGTAATAGAGGCTAAAACTGATTAGCCGAAATAAATTTTTGCTTTCTCTGTTCTGGGGATGGGGAAATAAATTTTAAAGGATTTTTCTCAAGGGAATCACTGTGAAATATAGGATAAACCAGGGGGTTCATCATTCTGATGCTGTGTAGGGAAAGCAAGGGGACAGCTGCCAGTGTAAACCTTTTTCCTTTCTGCCATTTTCTTTGGGAATTATTTTTAATTCTCGTGGTGGTCACTGAAGTAATTTTAAAATATGTCAAATTCCTTACTTTTCATGTGTTATTGAGTTATGTCCTTCAGTACAAGGGTTGATTACCCTCTGGCTACATTTAAGCCTTTGACCTTGCCTAATATGCAAATTAATCCCAGTTAAGCCAGCAGTGCCTTTGACTGAGTGGTGTTTCAGGATGCTTTGAGGCAGTTTTATGCTTCTAGTCTGGAAGATGGGTCATCCTTGTTTTCATCCCTGATTTCAAATTGTGTGTAGGAGGATTCCACAACTTCACCATACTCTGAGAAAGCAGGGAAAATTTTGTTGCTAGGAAACCATGGAGGCCCTATACTGTACTGTCTTTCCAGAATGTTTATAGGTAGCATCAGTTATTTAATTAACTTCTCTAATCCTGTTCTTTATGCTAGCATCCACTATTTTTATAGTCGTGGTGTTTGTTACATGCTTCTGTACCCTAGAAAATGCCTTCTCTCTGTGGTTATTTCTGTACAGCTTTATTCTTCAGCACACAAAACCCAGCTTCCCCAGCATTTCAAATGAGTTTGTGTTTGGAAAGCTGTTATTTATTCACTGAACAATGATGCCTATGCATCCTGATTTACTAGGACAGGTAGGTCACGCTCTCCCACAAAAGACAAATGCTGAGATCCACAGAGTTGCACATCTCGTGTAGAACTTTAATAAATTGGATACCATCAGGAAAAGTGTTAAAGCATTCAGTGTTTTGCAGCTGACTGGGTCTGGATGCTTCTTTACATTTGCTGCTGTGACTCTGCCTTTACAGCCATAGGAGGTACCTGCACATTGGCAAGGTGACAGAATTCATGATGTGGGTTTCAGCCCAGGGGTGGCACAGCTGTCACTGAGAGGGTGATGCAGCAGCTAGGATCGGTCTTGGGGTAGAGTTTCTGCTAAGAAGTGTAGCACCCTTTGAACTGAAGGGAACCATGATCTCTGAGAGGCAATCAGAGAGGCAGGAATCGATATTCTGTGGAGCAATTCACTAACAGCCACAAATGGATCAGAATGCTCAAATGGCAGAATGTTAATATGCTCATTAGTGGTTTCTGTAGAGCTTGATGTGATTTTTGGAACAGCATGGAAACATCATCTTCATCTGACTGTGTGTGGGCATTACTTCATGACCATCTCTAATAGCATGGCAAAAAGCACTCTGCTGCCCACCTATCTATAAATAACTAAATATCATCAACCCAGGAATAAAATTGCATTTTATAGGTAGTCTTGGGAACATGCAACATAGGCAATTAGATTACATGTATCCCTACAATAGTCCCACTAAAGAGAATGAAATTACTTAGAAACTTGCCGTCCAGGCCACTTTCAGGTGAATTATTTCTCTTGTACGCACAGAGGGCTTCAGAGTATCCATAAATACAATATATGAATGACTTGATTTCAACTTGGACAATGCAGATTTGTCTTTAGATAAGATCTAGAGACTTTATTGTTTCTCACTAAATTTTTGGATTGTAGATCTTGAGTCCTTTTTGCGGCTAAGACAAAAGACTATCTTCTTTTAATATTACTGAGATTAGAACTGTGGGATGTGTCTGCTTCATAATATCTACTCAACAGTTTTGTGTGAATTCTACCTATTTCCTATATAGAATCATTAAGGTTGGAAAAGACCTCCAAGATTGAGTCAAACACCAACTTACAACAAAGCTTTAGCATCGAGGTGCCACGTCCAGCTGTTTCTCTGCTGCTACAACAGTTTGTATGAGGGGTCATGGTCACTGTTTAAGCTCCTTCAGGAAAAAGAAATGCTAATCTGAAGGAAGGAAAAAATACCTTGAATTTCTGACTTTCATCACTGCTCCATGTCAAGGACCTTGAACAGAGAGTGGGAGTTTGGGACAGAGCTGCTGTGGCTCCCCACATTGAAATGTGTGAAGTCTCAGATTGTTTTCACTGCAGGATGGACTCCCTTTGCTCTTCCAGTGCTTTATTTGCCAAAGATGTGCAGAGAAAAGTAGCTGGAAAAGACAAGATTATGCAATGCATAGTGCAGTAGTGCTGCATTTAACTGGTGTGATGTGTCTGGCTGCCAATCAGGCTGTAAAATACTCGGGGTCACAGGGTAGCCCAGGCTGGAAGGCACCTCAGGGCATTAATCAGTCAGAACTTAATCTCAGAGGCTACAACACCAATCTGCAGGATCTTCCCTCTTGGTTTGTTATGCACCTGTAACATACATATAAAAATTAAAGAATTAAACCAAAAGCTGCAGGTAGGAGAGAATCAGCCCCGTTATCTGAAAGCAGTTTAGAGCCAAAGATGATAACCCAGCCATTCCTATAACAACTGTTTCTACCAAGGCTTTTGTCATATTCAAATGACAATGTCTGGTGTCTTCGAAAAGAATGCCAAGTAAAGATTGAGTCATGAGGGAGGCTGAGCATTTCCCATTTTCAGACAAGCAGGTGGAAGTGGAGGCTGAGCATCTCCCAGGAAGCACTGAGCACCACAAAGCATTGGAGAGTGACAGGGAAAGTGAGTGAAAGGTGCTGGAGTGGGAGGATCAGATCAGCAGCACGTGGTGCAAAACCTGAGGAGGAGACAGCACAAGGTGTTTTGGAATGTGAGAATCCAAACCCTCTCTGTGCATGGCTGAGACACCCAGTTCCTCCCTGAGAGCCAATGTGAAGGGACAGATTTGTGCTGGTGTCCATGGGTGGGTTGTGTAACCACTCAGCTCCCCATCAGCAGCTCCAGGAGCAGCTGAGTCACTCAGAGACTCATTCTGAGAGCACAAGCCCAAGGGCAGACCAGTGGCTGCAGCAGGTGTTGGAATAAAAGGGTCTGAAGAAGCACAGAAAGTCATCCCAAAGTCAGTGAACTGAAATGCTGCAGGAGATCATCAGGGTACTGAAGCAAGCCTGCTCCTTCCTTAGATTAAAGAGTTTCCCACCATTTTGAGGGACAATGAACCCTGATTGAACCCCATAAATGACAAGAAATCATTCCCAGCAAACAGCAATCTGACTGAATGAGACCACACAACCCTAAACAGAACTTTCAGAGGCTCATTGGAGCAAACCAGGTGCCATGAAGTTATAAGTCTACTGAGATTTTAGAGGGAAGGATCTAAAGTAGCAGCTGATATAATTCTGGAGATAAAAATATCTTACTGGGGTATAATTGAACCTGGCTACTTGTGATTTTACTGAAGGACAGCATTCTTTTTTTCTAATGAGTTCTAGGGATTTAAGAGGTCTGATAAGCAAAGTTTAGCACTGAAGGAGGCAAGGAGCCTGTGCTGTTGCTGTCATCTCAGAGCATCATACAACAGGAATGAGGACTGAGTCAAATATCCACAGCTGGGGTACAGTTGCAGCTAAATTTTGATATTAAGAGAAGAAATCCTTAGCTAACCAATTGTGTAACTAGTAAAAAAAATTTACCTTATCAATAGATTTAAGAAATGAAAATAAATATAAGTATATCTACCGTTATCACTACAAAACATCCAGTATCACACTGACTGCTAGCCAAACCTGCTTTGGGATAACTGCCTCAGTTTCAGAAATGGACTTTAATTGTTTAAAGTGAGATGCTGTTGATATTGAAAAATACAGTATGAAAAGGCAATCTTACACAGCCTTAGGCAAAGCATATGTGGGTTGGATTTAAGCAGTCCTTTTTTTGTATCTCTCTAACATGCTATGATAAAATGAATCCTGAAATACTTTGTATTGTGACTCATCTGATATTAACATGTGTCAGTGTTCATAAACAATGCTGTTCATCTTCTGTGTGTGTGCATGTGTAAGAGGTGTAGGTGGAAGCTGAAGTTTTGGTTGTGATGACTCAGCCTTTATTCACTGTTTCTCTTATTTCTGATTTATGAAGAAATTCTCTTCTTTCCTGTGCACTTAGATGGGTGAGGTCCAAGGGCTCAGTGAGGAATGTAATATGATCATTTCCTGGAACAATCCTGAGATTTTTATGTCTCGGATATTTCACTGTTAAAAATTCAATCTCCTGTCCTAGGCAGCAATCTGCATTTTTGGCCCTCATTTTTTCACTCCCTTTCTTTGTGATCCACTTGAATTAATGGAGAAATTTCACCTTCCCTCTTCTCTGTTGGATTCTATATGTTACTGCTGAAGTGGTTTTGTAGGTAAAGATTTTTTATGAATTTCATATTCTCAAAGTAATCCTTCTCTTTTTGTTTTCTTGCCAGACTATTTGATAAGCAGCCATCAGGTAGAATACGATGAAGAATGTTTATGCAAAAATTAGGGAGAGAAAGTTTTGGTGGCGATTTAGGTCTTGGTCGGCAAAGAGATGAAATGGTCTGTTCAACTTTCCACCCTGATGGAGTTTTCTTGTTTGTTCTGCTTTTAAATGAGAATTTGTATCATTACATGTATTATATTCTGCCTTTCCATGCTTCCCATTTCTTACAAAGCAAGAGCCCGTGCTTGAAGACATGGACCCTGTTATAATTATTTAAGCCGTCTTTTCTTCGCATCTATGATTTGCTCTATTTGTGACTTTTAAACCATTGTGGATGGTGATGACATGTAGAAATCAGGTGATTACAAAGCCAGGGCATAAATACATGTTTGTAGGAGTGGGGGGGATTGAGGGGTTGAATGCATTTCTTTTTACCATCATGAGAACTCAAAGGTCCATAACAGGAATAGGCCTGCCAGTCTCACTCTATGGCAGTGATGTGTTAATGATATGAGTTATATGTGTTAATGATAGGTTATGGGGCTGCAGGAGCATTATCAGTACATAGAAATACATGCTAGTTACAATTCTCCTATGACTGTGGAGTGCAGATGTTGCTCTGGAACTTCCCAAAAACTTTGTTGCATCCGGTCAAATGGATGCAATATTGTTGATACAGTAATCCATTAGTTTAGGGCAGGTTCAACCTGAGACTTTCTCTTTTACCTTTATTTTGTTACCTGTTGCTCCTTGGATGGCTAAAGCCATTTCAATACAAAACCTGATGGAGGCTGTGGCAACCTGAGGAGTCACAGGAGCAGCAAGGAAAGAGGCAATGGTGCCAGGGGCTGTTGGTGTGGTACCATACATTCTCTGCCAAGTTCTGCTTCATTCTGATCCCCTGCACTTCAGGGAATAGGGGCACCAGCAACAGAAGCAAGCTGTTTGAGACTCCCCCAAGGTTTTCCCCTTGTCTATTCCTCAATGGGTTTGCTGGACCATCTCCCTCTGTTTCTTTTTGGCTGGTCAGCCAGCACAGCATGACTTTCCCCCGGCTGCCTACCATCTGCCTGTGGGCTCCCTTCTCCTTTTGTTCCTCTTTAAAAGCTCACTCCTGTGAGGCACTGAGAGCCCGCCATGAAATCCTAAACAGTCGTGTTTCCTGCTGATATTTAGGAGAAATCATTGCTGGCCACCAGTTCAGAGAGTTTAGCATCTTGAGAGAAGGGCAGCGAGCTGTAAACCAGCAATGGCAGCTCTGCTTGAGCCGTGTCCCTCATAGCCGTGTAATGATGTCCTAATGAATATTTATCATTATTTGTGACACCCTATTTTCAGCAGTTGTGCATTATAGCAACAGCTGACAAAATGCTCGTTTTGGTTTGGGATGAAATTGTCTCTGTTTTAGCTGCTTATTATGGTGGAGATGTCACTCCCCTGCCATTGTGTCTGCCATTATAACCCAGCTGGATTATTGGCAGGCCAGCAAGGTTAAAGGCATATCTATCTGAGAACTTTCTTGTCAGGATGAGGGTTTCTGAGTGGAAATGTTAACTCTTTGTACTGTGTATTTATCTTGTAGCAGTAGGGTTTTGGGGTTTTTTTTTAGCCTAAAATTCTTCCAAAACTTCCCAAGCTTTTAAGTGGCAACTGTTAAAATCCAACTCTTTCAGTAAGAAGCAACACAGAAGTGTTCACTGATAAAGTAAATTGAGTTAGACTCTTTTCAATTTTGTCACTTGAAGTTGTCAATATTATAAGTATTACAGAATGCTTGCTGGGTGTGTGCCTCAAGAAAGCTGTGTATGCTGTGTGGCAGAGTGTAATTAGGTAGTGATTTATTGTGAACTATAACCAAGCCCTTGGCTCGTGTGTCAGGCACTGTACATCCTTTCCTGTATCCTTATTGTTAGGCCAACACAGAAATCCAGAGACTGATTCCTGTAACATGGACAAGGCATGGATGGGGTTTTTGTGCCTGTGTTCTTTCTTTCACTGCACAAGCAAGCTGACACCAAAGCTGAGTATCTGAGTAATCCAAAGAAAGCTGGTTTGGAAGCCAGGACCTTTTTTCTTTCCACTGATTTTTTTTCCAAGTCCACCGACCCTATGGTCCAAGCGATGCATTAATAATAAACCCTGAACCTATTTAAAGTGCCACACAGCCTTGGGTTTCAGCTGCCCTGCAATTATTCCAGATCTAATCAGTGAAAATAATTTATAATTTTACGATTACATTTAGGAATCTGGTCCAAATATTCCAAGTGTTTTTTGATTGGTTTCCCAGATTTAAGTCTTAGAATAACCCACGTTGGTTTGGAAAACTTTTTGCATTGTCTTTTTTTTTTCAGCTATGAAACCTACGTGGAAATGCTCATCAGGCTGAAGACAAACTCTTGCCAACAGAGAGAACAGCTTTAAATAAACAATATTTTGGGATTTCTGTATCCCTTTTCTCAAATAGTGCTGCAGTCCCAAGGATGCTCAGTTTAGGCAAATGACTTTTTTTGATAAAAAGTAACTTTATTAAAACTGACATCCAGCTCTAATGTGATGCTGTATGATGGATTAAACCATAAGGTTATCTTTGCACTGTTAATTTTGAAGATTCAGACAAATTTGGGCTTAGTCTTAATTACATAAACTGAAGTTTCTTTACACTGGAGTGGAAAAGGAGTCTGGATGATTGATTCTCCCTTTGGGAAATCTCCCTTCCACTGGAAATTGATAACAAATGGGTCTGATTTTGCTGTAGAAAAGTGGACTGCAGTTGGGTTTTCACTCTTAAAAAGAAGTGATTTGGAAAAGGAGTCATTTGGAGCTGCATTGTTCACAAATTCCAAGGACTTAGCAGTAGAAAATATCTCCTCTTTGTAGGGTATAGTGCAGACCATTAAGTAATAAGTTTGTCATGCAGTACATATCACACCACATCTGGTTTCTCCTGACATGCTCAGCTTGGAAATGGATGTTCAGCTGTTACCATAATGAGAGAGCTGTGCTGGCATCTTAATTTTTAAAAAGCACATTCTAGAATTCTTAAGTTAAAGCAGGAACATCCTTTCCAAATTGTTGTCAGAGTTCTTGTAAGAGAGTGTAGAAAGTGTTAATAATATAACACAGCACACAAGAACAGATGTCCCATGGCAAAGTTGAAATAAAATTGGAAGAAATTAACACCCAGTTTGATAATGCACAGCAATGGAAACTTTGTTCTGCATATGGGGGCTCAAGCTTGGATGCCTACAACCCCTCCCCTTCATTATTGAACAAAGAGGAAAATAGGAACACAATAAAAATAGAAACTGATTAAAAAAGCTCAATCAATGCATGCATTTTTATCCTGTAGCAGAATTTCATTTGCTGATCCATTTTCTTTGCATAATTACCAATGACTTGAGCTCACCTTTAATCTCTGAAGCATAACTCTCAATTGTATAAATTCTGTCTGTAGAAGGCATGCAACTTTGACCCAGGTCCAGAACATTGTTAGTTTGCTCTTTTCCTGAGCCATCATGCCATGACATTCTTACCCATATGAGGCTGTTGGAATTCAACAAACTTGGCAATTTGGGGTGTTTAGATAAATGATTGTCTGACTATGTTGGTCTGAGAAGTTTTTCCACCAGGTTGGTAGGTGGGAGGGTGCTGTGGTAACTGTGTCATGATGACTGACCAGCAAAGCATTAGGGTTATTCAAAATGGAAAATACAGCTTTTACTACTTAAAAAAAAAAAATTTAAAATAATATATTTTAGAAAGATTTCTGTCTTTTAGCAAGATTTTTTAGAGATTTACCCCGCAGCCTCTCAAAAATTGATTCTTTTTGTGAATGCCAAGAATTAGCTATTGTTTGTTTTCATCCAGAAAGCAATAGATCAATTTAATCAATCAATTTAATTCTGTGCATCTGTTTTTCCATTTCTGATAATACTGAATTATCAAAAGATGCAATACTCTTTTACAGAAGTTGTATTAATTAGACTTTCTCTGTGTTTTCTTGTGCACTGTGTCTGTGGTAAATATTGTCAAGTTATGTTACTTTTTCTCTTTTAAAATAGATGTGCCTTTTTTTTCTTCAGAATCCATCTCAGCACACAACTCCAAGGGTGTTCTCCTGGTGGTTAGATTTATGGGTTTGAGTTTGTTTAGCTGCATTATTTACAATAATAAATCTCATCTCCTGCATGCTGCACAGAAAGAAAAAAACCCAGACAAATCACCAAACAATCAGAAAACCTGAGGTACAGCATGCATTATCGCCCCATTTGAGAAATGCAAAATCTGCCTTGTTCTGTTTTCTTCCTGTTCCCTCTCACACATCATTCATCAAAACAGTTTAAACTTCATATAAGTCACTTTTACCTGCTTTGAGTTATTTGTATCCACCTGGCTTGTATTTTAATTAGATTTTTAAGGGAGAGTAAAAACCTGGATTTTGAGTGTGGTAGGGGTGTTTTTGTTTTTGTTTTGTTGTTGTTGTTGTTTTTGTGTTTTTGTTTGTTTGTTTGTTTGAATGCTCTTCTAAAATGCTGTTGGCAGCCTTTCTTATTTCCACAACTCTAGGTATCAAGTAAAAATTTTCAAGTTAGACAACTGGTGATGAATAAAACACATGATCAATTATGATTAAATGCTTGAATTAAATATTTGGGGTTGGCATGAGTAAGGCCTCCTTTGGCTCAGGTACAGTTATAGTTTCTTCAGTGTCTTCTTTTGAAGGCTGAAAACAGCAAAACTAGGGGAAATGAGTAGAGAGTTGCATTTTACTTCAATTCTAGGCATAAAAAATACCAAAAAGGCTCTTCACTGGTGTGAAGGAGAGGTCTGTAGGATGATGTACTTCTCTATCATGGGCATGGTGATAAAATATTGCAGCAGAGTTGACTGAGAACAAAAGGCTTTCTTTTGCAAAAGAGTAAATGTAGCATATCCTTAATAAAAGTACTGACAAAATCTCTTTGGTTAAAATGGGAACAGGATAAAGTCTGGTTAGGCTTTTGTATTGCTTTCTACATTTTTTAGAGTTAGATACAGCCAAGATGTCTTAGATAATCTGCCTTATTTGAGGCAAAAGTATTGTATCTTTTAATACATGTTCAGAGACCTTTTTATTTCTTTACTGGTGTTTTTATGCAAAATTGAATGGGATTTTTTTTTTTTCAAAAAAATGTTTTTGTTGGGTGTTCTGGCCAGTGATGGGGTTCTGCCAATGGATAAATTTAAAGTGTTCAGCTTTTTATTATATACATGCATGTACTTGATATAATCACCCCCATAACAATCAGTCCTTTTACATCCTTTAATAACAGCCTGACAGGATAGTTGTGATGGACAACTCTCTTGCTTATCAGTTGTTTATCTTGCACACAAGCATCAGCCTAATAAAAGATAATTATTTCTGTGAGTCATTGCTCTAGGCCCAAAAATGATATGCCACGTGACAAAAAACATACTGCTATTAATGTGTGACACCTGAAAAAGAATTTAAGCCAGTTTGCAATGAATGTTTCATTCTTGTTGTTTGTCCTCAAAAGATAGTTAATTCTGAAGAGATATTGGAGGGAACGTATTCCCTAATTAATTTTAGAAAGTCTTGATGTAGCTTCTTTTGTACATTTAATTTTGAAAGCACAATGGACTTGACTTTACAGTCCAGATTTATTAACTGATATTTTTACTCCTGAGAGATAATTAAACTGAAAATTGTTTGGCAAGTGTATTGTCTAAGCATCACTCTTGATGTCTCTATTTCATCCACATGGTGCTCTGTCAACTTCTAAGGGATAATATCAGAGTCAAGTCAGTTTGTTCTCAACAGAGGCAATTCCTTTTGCTGAAGAAGTTGAGTGATTTAGAGGCAGTAATCCTGTTTCAGTCTTTGTGGTTTGTGGCTCACAAAGGCATTTCTCTCCCTGGTGCACGATTCCCCAAGAGCTGGGAGGAAGACAAAAAGGTTCAGTTTGGTGAATGGGAATAGAGTTCTGTGCAACCAGGATGAGGAAAGTCCAATTTATTTCTTGAGTTTACTTTTGTTTAATGAGCTGTGAGCACAAAATTTGTGTCTTTGTAAGAAAGCTCCATCACGTCTAATAAATTAGGAGCATGGGGGTTTTTTTTCCCTCAGATACAGTGTTTTTATATTGCTGCATGTTTTAGAAAACTGGTGGGATTGAAAATAGTTCTAAAATTTTCTCCCCTTCCTCTTTTTATCACATTAAGTACAAAAACGTTTGGGATGAGAGCACACAAAAAGAATGCACTGTTGTATAATCCTTATTTTTGAGTAAATGGGATTGGCAATGCACAGGACATTCTTTGATTGTATTGTATATTCTTGATGTTCCTATGCATGTAGTAGGTGAAACAATCCTTCTTCCTCCATTTCCATACTAGGTTACACACAAAAGGTGTGATGCATGAAACATCTTTTAATAACCCAGCAGAATCATCATTAGCAAGGGGAGGGCAATTATTTCTCTTCATTAAACTTCTCTGTGCTTATTTTAAAGTAATCAGGAGCCCATATGCTTTACAGTCTTGCATAGTTAATGCATATCCATTTCTGCATATTCTGTAACACCAAAACCCAGAATTATACTGAAAGGTTAGAAAATACTTGTGGTCATATGGTAATTTTAGAAATGGCTCTCAAGAGGTGTTAATTAAATCTTTAGTTTTCCTAGATATGTTTTTAACTTTTATACAGAGATTAAATATCTGGCTACTATAAGATCTTGTGAGAATTTATCTGAAGTCAAATCTCCAAGAGTTGAACAAGTTTTTTATTTCTATCCACTGGAAGTGGATTTGAAGACAATGTCAGATATGAGTGCTTTTTTTTCTCCAAGGCAATTCAAAATCTGAACACGTTTTGCATGCACTAAACCAGATTGTGGCACAAAGTGCAACCTTAATATTTCAGAATTAAAATACTATAAAAATGAAAGTGTCAAGGCTCTGCAGATGAGGTAAACTACACAGTATCTCAGAGGTCAGGCTGAAGGAAGACAGCTGAGGATTTATCTTGTACATGAGTACTGCTGTTTATTGCTGATCAATTAGAAGAACATGAGGTCTTTACTATTAATTTTAAAATATATAGAAGATTAAATTTTCCTTGCTTTCAGGAGCAATCTTAACGCTTACCCTTCTAAATCCCACTGACTTTACATGACATTTCATTAAACTTGCTCAGAATACTGAAATGAACCCCTGTAAACCACACATTGTGAGTTCTCTAAAGGCTTGGTGAATAAATGTCACACTTCAGTTTATTTTTTAACTTTTCAAACCGTGGACCAATATATAAATAGTCATTGGATTTGCAAAGGCTCCACTCCAGTAATATTCATTAAGGGTTTTTGCTCTTATCCAAGTCCAGACTGTGGTATTTTGTTTGAAGGAATATGGTGTCACTGAAACACCATGCTAATTAATCAGCCTCCTCAGAAGCCAAAACCTCAAGTGATGGTTTGGATTGGTTTAATCTCCTATTGCTCTATTTGTGTTTTGGTCCTGCTCTCTGTTCTGTGGAGAACTCCTTGAATTCTTGGAGGAGATTTGGGAATTTAATTATTTAATTATTAAAAAATCATTATGGAAAGAGATACATGCTAGCAGGCTTAAACAGAAAATTTCTTGAGTATTTAGAAGTTTAGGTAGGTCCATTATTGTGCTTGAGTCTGCTCAAAAATTTATGATCCATAACTTGGCAAATTTAAAAGACATAGAAGAATTGAGTTTTCAATAGTTTATAAATTTGGACATTATTCCTGCATGTCAATACTGCACCATTGCCCTTGTTTCAGGAAATATGCTGGGTTGTTGGTTGGTGTAGTGCTGAGTTTGAGGATTTTTTTACAAATACATGCATTTGGACTCTCCTTTTGGCAGCATTAGCAAATTTCCAAGCCTTGGCTGTCTGAAGCTTGAGTTTTTCCACAGTGTCCAAAGAGCACAGTGAGAGCCCAGGAGGGAATTCCCATCAGGGAGTACAACTTTTTGTGTCGTCTGCAAAAACTTCCTCATCCTGTGAATCACAAACCTCACCAGCTTGTGCCAGTGTTCTGAACCAGAGTGCTGCATGGGAGCCTTTAACCCTCTAGGATGCAGTTCTCCAAAACAATCCATCCTTTGTGGAGTCATGTCACAGTTTCCATGGCATTTTCAGGACTGATTAGTGATAAGAGACTAATTTAAGAGAATTTCAACAGACTTTTGTATTTTCCAGGTGACATGCTGCTACTGTGACAAAGAGCTGTAGTTCAGTTCCGTAGCAGGAGCTGAAAATGGGGAGCTGTCAATCCTTGATACATTTTTAGGTAGCTGTTGAAAAAATTGCCAACCAATATTTGAGGTTCCTGCACTTGTTATTTTAATTGGGATATTTGCCTGCAACAAAGGGAAACACACAATATAGGGGGAGTAATTTACTGGTAACCTAGTAAATAAGGATAAGGAAGCAACAGTAAATCACAACTTTAACAAGATGTATAGATCTTTCTTGAAATGTTCTTGCAACTCGATTATGTGATAATATTACACATAATTATTATTAAGGTCAATCCTGTTCCTTCCTAGGTGGGTGTCACAGCAAGGCATTATGTCCCCAGTTCTGACCAGGTGTTCCTCCTGGTGGTGATGCCCTCATCTCCACCTGTGGCTTCTCTGGAGCCACATTCACGGTGGGAGCTGGCTCACCTTCCCGTGTCCCTTTAGTCTGAAACTTTCTGCTGTCCCTGAGTTTCACTGGAGATGGGAGCCAAAGTATTGTCTGGGATAGTTCCTGCTGTACAGCCTCTGGTTGAACTGTTAATGACATAATTAGTGTAGTTTTCTGTGTACATAACCTGATTTACTCACACCATCCTCATAGATGCAGACTCAAATATATCCTGACATCTAAGCAAAGACATTTAAAATGGGTTATTGTCCTCATGTTTGGGGTTTTGTCCAAACCTTGCCTGAGTGAAGAGGCCTACAGGTAATTAGGTCCAGAGCTACACAGTTACATTGATTTTTTACTGTAACCTTTCCTTGAGGCAGGAGTTTATCAAATCAGCCTCATTGCAGAGATTTAATTGATATTCATAACATGCTTTGAGTTCTTTAGGTGAAGTATTACAAAGGTATTGATACAACTGATAACATTTCTGTGGAATGAATTTATCTTCTTTGCGTTGTCCTTAGCATTAGAAGGAAGACAATGTGTACACTTTCATTTGTATTTATACATCTGAGATGGTGATGTTCCATTTGAAAGCATTTCACATCAAACAGAAAAAGATCCATTTGCAGCTGCTTTGGAATTCATTCGGTAGCTGGACCAAATTCTTTTGCAAAATTTAATTATGTGCTTTCTGAAATGGCAGTAAGTGGCAATTTTCTTAATGCAGTTAGCACCATACTTAATATTATAATAACACTGATTTATACTCTTCTCATGTCTCTCTTGAACTGTTGTTTAACACGGAGAAATATCTTCCAATATTTGTTGGCATTTAAAAAGGATGAATATAAATACAAATATGCATATAGGTGTTAGAAGGTGAAGTTCCTGAGTATAGTTATTTTGATCTATAATTACTTGCCAAGAATCTTTCAGTGGTTGTTAAATGGAGAATGAAATTCAACTCCATCTACATATCATTACAAGGTAAGGGTAAGTTTATAAGGCATTGAGTGAAATGCTAATTAGCCCTTCTGAAATTAAAGAGGAATTAAATGATTGAAATCCAATGGGAGGTATTTCAGCTCTAATCAGGTTGTTTAATAGGGTTGTGCACATTGTGCCAAATAC
Organism: Pycnonotus jocosus; assembly: GCA_013400435.1. Taxonomy (NCBI): domain Eukaryota; kingdom Metazoa; phylum Chordata; class Aves; order Passeriformes; family Pycnonotidae; genus Pycnonotus; species Pycnonotus jocosus. The sequence goes on from VWYP01021671.1 coordinate 28,350, forward strand.
ATCCTATTTTGCATCTGACTTGATTTTGACCAGCAATTAATTAAAGAATAAAGAGTTATTATGAAAACCTGCTCAATTCTTGGGCTGATAAGTTGGTACCTTCTGTACAAGTGTGGTGAGGCTCCATGAGGTGCTGGGCCCTGCATTACTCAGAAAAATCCAGCTTCAAAGACCAGAATGTTTCCTTGGTGATTGCTGTTCTACTGTGGACTGTGGAAAAATGCCATTGAGGCACTACATTAAATTAAGGGAGCAACAAGGAAAATACTGTATTAAGATATCAGATTGAGGGAGTGTGTTGGTATCAATACATCAAATTAATTGCTAGGTTGAATTAGACTTAAAATACCAGCAAAGCCCTACAGTTTCTCAGAGATCAGTTTGAGCCCTGCCAAGTAAGGTTCTGCTGATCTTGGTGTCAAATGAAACATAAAGATTTGACTACACTGGGAGAATACTTTTAGCAAAAGGTGATACTGGAAAAATGTTCTGTGGTGGTGCTAATTGGAATAATAAATTAATGGAATAATTTATTGCCAATGAATTTTGTCCCCGGGTTGGTTTTCTCTCTGTGTCTACACTTTGAATGACCCCATGTTTTCCTGAAGCAGAGTTTAATAACTGAGAGTGACCGGGAGTCTCTTGGCTTCCAGTTCCTGTCCATCCCCAGGGAATTATCCGTGCCTGTGGCAGGAAGAATTCGCCATCTGCTGGGCCCTGCCGCAGCTTCACTCACAGCTCCTCGGCTCTGGTTGCACCTAAATAAAGTTTTCTGCACCCAGAGATGGCAGCAAGAACAGTTTGGAATTTTCTTTTGAGGTTAGTATTGAATTTAATGGACTATTAACTGAGGCTGTAACATTGAATTGCATTGGAGAATACAGAAAGTGAACAATCTATAAAAGGAAAATTGTTTGTTAATGTTTAAAAATTACTAATAAAGCTAGGAAAATTCTAGGGTAAATATTTTCTCAAGATCAGGTCACTGTCTGAAAAATCTATTTGCAGTTACGTTCAAGAGTTCTTTTAATTTTTAAATTTTTTTTGTGTGTGCCATTTACTACCTTCCAATTCCCTGTCACTTAGCCAGATGTAAGGTTTATCATTCTGAAAGCTTTTGATTTGACAGTGAAATAAATTAGGCATTGGACACAAATTGAATTTGTCATGCCATCTTTCTATGAGTAGAAAATGAGATTAAATTTACTTTGAACTGTATAGTCAGTTTAATTACTTTCTTTGTTTTATTTTTATAATTACTTTAGATACCTTTCTCACTGTTAGCTGAATCCTCTATTTGTATCATGAAGCCAACTTTTTGGTTATATTCACAAATATCTGTTATCTTCAGAACCACCAAAACCTACATCTTCTCCCTTCTTTTAAAGTTTTGATAAAGTGCATTCCTAGGCAAGTAGTCTTGCATCAATTTAAGTTACTTTAATTATGCTTTCTTACTATTATGAAAAATATTTTGGCAATAATATAGCCTCTAAAATCAGTGAGAATTTTGATTTTAGAACATCATAGATGTCATCCTTGTATCTAATACATTAATAATCTGTTCATGCATGCAGACACATTCATGAATTTAATACTATCTTACGATTCTCAGATTGGGAAAACATGATGAAACATGACTTGGAACTCTTTTGCACACAACTTTTATTTGACGTTTATTTGTTTTCTAACAACATCCACACCCATGTGCTGTGGGCAGCCCATAATCACAGTGATGTGTCAGACACAGTCAGGTTTGTTGTGTGTCCATGCACTGAGCATTAATGGAGCAGGCACCTGCTGTGGTTTAAGAAGCCACTGGGATTTGTGCAGTCCCTGGTGGTGAAGTACTGTGTAAAGTCAGGGCTTTGTTCTGTACAGTGGAAAGGGTGAAACTGTTCATACCCACATGGCAAGGTCTGAAATGCTGCTGTGAGATTATGGGATGGGGAAATGGGCCTGGCAGTGCAAATATTCATGCAAACAGAGCACTGAGAAACAGCCATGATAAAGTCAGGGAGAAAAGGACTCAGATGAGCTGACAGCTCAGGTTAATTACAGCTCTGCTGTCCAAATGTGGACAAAATGAAATACTGTAAAAACCAGAGGACCAGAAACGCTATATTCAAAATATATCAGACAGAATGTACTTCAAACACAATGGGAAATAACTCTGTTGCCTTGCTGACAAAAAGTAAAAAATTATACTGCTTTATTTTGTCCATAGAGTAATTATGGTAATCATGTTTCTGAAATTTCATCCTACAAATTCAACAATATAGAATACATTCAGGAAATCAGAGCAGCATGCATTTTTTCCTCTATTTGATTTCATAAAATTACTTCAAAATTTGAATGATAATTTATTAATTTCAAGCTTGTGAAAAATTTTACTTTGAGGAGGCTTATAATTGTGAGGTGGGAAAATCAAAGAGTAAATTATCACGACAAAAGTGGTTTTGTGTGTAAACAAGCAAAGATATGTCTCCTGTGTATATAATAGTAGTTTATTCCCAAGAAAAAAGCCTTTGGTGGATTTCTTTTCAGGGTTCTTATGTGAACAGGAAATACTTGCCCACTGAAGTACCCTGAAGTGTTTTATGATACACAGTGAATAAAAAGGTTTTAAACATGGTTGCAGTTTTTTGTTAACTGCTTTATAAATTTCCTAGTTTAAAGGGTACAAAGAATGTAGAAACAGAGGTTACATTAGCTATTCCACAGATTCATACCACTGTGTCACTTCATGACCTAAAAAATAGAAGTCCTAGAAACACAGAATCCTTTAATTTGGACAAGACCATCAAGTCTTACCATTAAATCCTATTTCTTTGTGTCTTCAACTGCCCAGTTTTGTCTCTATGTGCAGGTGGTACAATATTGCACTTCACCATTGTAATTTTTGATATAATGCAAATGTTATGGAGAAAGTTTTAAAAGCAACTTAGCTACAATAAATTCTTCAATAAATGGTTTCAAGTTTGATTTTTTAAAAAATTTAAATTACTGTAGAAAACTTGTAGGTTATTTTGAGAATTACCCTAAATATGCAGTTCCTCTTTGTCACCATTCCCAGTCTAATCCATTACCTTTGGGTGGGGCCCATGATTATTTGTTGGGTTTCTGCAGTTTTGCTGTGCTACTGGAAAGATCTTTCTCCACTGATCTCAGGACTTGTACCTGAGATCAGTGGTCTGAAGGAATAGATTAATTAATCAATTTTAATGTATTTTCAAAGTAAAGACAATTTTTCCTCTTTTTCTCTTTTTTTCTTGCCTTCTATTATAGTTTAAGTGACTTGGAGGGAAAGGTTAATATGAAGCCTGTTGTACATTGGTTGGTTGTCTTTATCAAGGCACTTTATCCGGAAAATCCCTTTCTTTGTGTCACACAGTATGAAAACTCAAGCTTAATGAAAATGGAAAATCTCTGTCAAGGAATGTTGTTATTTAGCCAGGAAGATCTTTTTCTTCTTGACCAAGCTGGCAACTTACCTCATTGGGCTAGTAGAGATATCAATGTTCAGATTGTACACACTTCAAGATGAGTCACTTCTGAACAGAAAAGTGGAGTAGTTGTCACTTTTTCCTGTTAAGGATTAAGTATAAACCCCAGCCTGGTTTATAGTTAAAAAAACCCAAAACCCTTTGTATGCAAAACATCTTGGAAAACGTTTTCTAGAAACCTGCTTGTTACTTCAGGACTTTCCTCCTTTGTCCCTACAAAACTCTGGGCAGTTACCCAGTGAAATTTGCCTCTTGTGAGAGAGTTTATCTTCTTAACCTGCAGGATCTCTCTGCATCAGTGGGTGTGAGGCAGGGTGCTGGAGAGCAGGACACAGCCCAGAGCTCTTACAGGAGAAGCACCAGGAGGTGTTTGGATCATTAGGGAGAGACACTGTCTCCTGCTGTGGGGTGGGAACCTGGGCAACAATTCCAAATCTTACTCTCTGAAGTAGAATTGACCAACAGAAACCAGGTCAAAAAAGGATTTGGCATACCTTAGGCAGCTTAGAGGGAATTAGACCTTCTTCACTCAAGCTGAGGTGAGGTGGGGAATTTCTACAGTCAATCAGGTGAGAAGATGGGGCTGAAAGTTACCCCACCCATGTAATGCTGGTGGCAATGTTTGGTGTTCATTACCTCATCCTTACCTGGCCTTTATTAAGATGTCTACAGATCCCCTGCACCAGGAGACTGGGTTTTAAAAGCATAGAACAGTCATCTCAACTGCCATTATTATCTAGTACCCTGAAAATTACTGCTATTGGTAAAATCTGTGTGACACTGTTGATCTTTGGTATCTGTCTAATAGGACAGCAAAACACGGTAAAGAAAAATGTTTGAATGGCTTCTTGTTCAAACATTTCTTTACAACTTATAGATGTCTGAAATACTTTTAATTGTTTTTTAGTCTTGAGATGAGCTAATATTCATTCAGCTGTTTTGAAAACAGATAATCAGAGCTTTTGCTGTAGTCAAATACTGCCAGGTCCAGCTTCAGGGAGGTGGGGGAAAAGGGATTAGTGTAGCCCTGGAATTAAACACACACCAGATATGTTCATTCGTTAACCCTCAAACCTCTGAACTGGCAGTGTTTGAAAGAGAAGGCATAACTTTGTCTGAACTCTATGGTTTTAAAAAGTAATCAGGAATTGTACAGCATGGCATCATCTACAAAAAAACTATTCTGTACTTTTAGCCTTTCCAATTGTGGCCTGTGGTTCTGCTGTACAGGCAGAACAAGTTGTCACCTGAAGCCATTTAGGAGCAACAAAATGTTTCACTTCATATATTTAACTAGGAATGATGAATATTTCTTAGTGGCTGAGAAAACCCTGTGACTTTAGTGCTGCTCCACTCCATCACCCCGATCCTCCTTTGCGTTTCTTCTGGGTGTAAAAACCATCTCCAGCAGAGGCTGCCTTTCTATGGGGTGCATGGATAAGTCATTGTTTTTCTGGATGTTGTTCAGGCCTCTCCCTTTCATTGTCTGTACTCTGCACCTCCTCAGAAGAGTCACTAGGATTGCCTTCATCATGACCATGGCGATGAACTTCCCCACGCAGCTCCGGGGGCCGAATCCAAAGGGTTGGAAATAGCGCGAAGGGACCTGCGGAGAGCAGCACCAGGAACGGACTCAGAGACACTCATTTCACTCATTTTTTAAACAGATAAAAGTAGTGAAAATAAGGATGGAAATTGGTAGTGGATACATTCAGAAAGACTTGTGGAAATAGTCTATTATTAGGACAAATTACTCATTTCACACTGGAAACCCCACCCTGCTACAGACACTGACAGAAGCATGGAGCAGCCCTTGGAAATTCTGAGGCAGCAGGGATTGTACAGTCAAACAATTGAATTCTGTTCATGTATTTGTCTGTTTGTCCTGGGAACTACAGGGATCTCACTGCCAGCTGTGAAATGAAGTGAAACTTCTGCTCTTCAAATGCATTAGAGTTCATTAAAAAGATCTTCAGAAAATGTTCATTATAAAGCTCATAAATATCTGAAATACAGGCTGATGCCTTGTCTAAAGATAATCAATAAGCCATACACCTACTCCATTTGTAATGATGAAGCTAATGTTTCTGAGAACTAATTTGTCATAAAATTAAATGTTAACATTTTTGATATCTAAGAGAGAGAGAACACTTGTAAAATTATTGTCTTCTGTCCTGTCAGCTGAAATACAAAATGCAGGATTCCCAGGATGACTGAAGAATGAACAGCCAGCTTCTGCTACTTTTATTGCCATTGATTAGATCAGTTAAAAGGAAAGCCTGGTTATAAATAAATTATTTTTCTTCATCTGTGCAACTTCTTTTTTAAAAAGTCAGATATTAACCGTGTTCTGATTTCCTATTTAACAAGAATAGAGTGGAAAATGTTGATATATGTCAAATCATCTAGAAAACAGTGTACTGTTTTTTCTTATTTTCAGATTGACAGAAGTGTTTTATTTAATTTTTTAAAAAAATCAACTGAGCTGTGCTTTTGGAAAAAATTTATATAAATAAAAGTGTTTATTACACAGACCATGTACAGCAGCTGGCAGTACAGCACAATAGCAAATGCACAGCCTGGGAAAATGGAAAAAAGTTTAGATTCTAACAATGGCATCTTATCATAAATAATGCTGTGGATTGCTATTCACTTGGAGAACTGGAGGGAAATTGTGCCTGCCAGAATAATTATGTGGCAAACAGAATGCCTCAAGTCAGATAGAAAATGGGTGGTTAAATATTTGGTCAAAGGGAAAATTTTTTAGTAGCAAAATGTCCTCGTAAATTAAGCAAGATATCAATTTCTGATAGAAATACTTGGAATGTAAATAATGGGTGGCAAAGTGGAATCTATTCACAGTGAATTGTAATTTCGATAAACTTCATCACTTACTCTCTTCTTGAATTTTCTACAAAGACTTTTGTTTGAGCCGTTGTTTCTAATGCTTTGTGCAGGGTTTGCTCTGGGTAACCCAACAGCAGCTGAGAAATGTTAACCAGGTGGATTAATATCCAGTTCTACATGTGGCATATATGATACTCTCAGCTTTTTTGATAAGAAATAAGTAAACCTTAAAGTTTTTTTCTGGCTTGTTTCATCAGTAATCAGCAGAGCAGAGGTCTGAGTAAACAATCTGAAGGATGATTTGAATAGTAGGGAATTATAAGAAGAAAAAAAAATCATGTAGTGCTTTTGATTATAGTTCTTCTAGTAGTTAGAATGTAACTTCATTTGAAATTCAGTGCTACACAGGAACTTAACTATGCAACATCTGCAGTATTAAGTTAATTAAAACTCAAGATTTTCATTATGGTCTATAAAATATTTTTAATTTAAAAATAAAAAAAAAAAAAGAATAATATGGGCCTCTTTATTTTGTCCAGTGTCAGGGGATATAATGGCAACCATGTGTATCTGACAGATTTAATCAGAGATTTTCAAAATTATTATGTCTGGAAAAACTGTTTTCTATATTATAATTATTTTTTATTTGAAAGGCAGCCTGACAGGAAAATATCTGCCCATCTCTAATTATATTAATAATAACAGGTTATTATTATTATTATTATTATTATTATCAGCAGGTTGTATAGCTAAGAAACAAAGGGAAAACAGATTTATAGTCACAAAGTTCTGGAGCAAAGTAAGAGGAAGAAACATTAACAATAAACAATATCCAAATTAATGCAAAGAATAAGATGGAAAACTTACATTTTTCTCAAAATTTTCAAGAGAAAACTCATTTGGCTTTGGGAAGAATTCGAGTTTATGCATACGTCCAATATTGAGGATGATATTTGTGCCCTTTTTCACAGGGTACCCATCAATGACATCGTCCTGTAACGCTTTCCTCATGATCAAGTCCACAACTGGCTGGTATCTCATGCTCTCATAAATGAAATTCTCCACAGTTTTTAAGTTTGGCATGTCATCACTTTGTATGTCTCTGTCGCCTTGTGGAATAAAGCAGATGGGGAAGAGATCAGCTGGTTAGGAATTGAACATCTTCCTTGTACAAATATCAGAATGTTTTGGGAAGATTCTTGGGTTCTGAAGTTGTAGGAAGGATCCAACAGCTTCTAAGGAGTTTTGTGTAGATACTGTTCATTAGCAGAAACCCTAATTTATTAATTAACAATCTTCTCACCTTCTTAACACTCTGAGTCTTTGTTCTTGTCAGAAACAAAACTCTGGGAGTCCTTCCCTGGCTTTTGCACGAGAGAGCAACAAGGCACAACAAAAATAAATGTCAGCTCTCCCAAGAGCTGACAGCAAAGAGAACCTGGGGGTGGCCTGGAGCTAATTCTGCAGGGACCTTACATTTTCACCCTGGGTGTCCATCCAGGCTGACAATCCCAGTTAGGGTTTGTTCAGAGGACGCTCCAGCAGCAGAGTCAGTGCTGGCTGTGCTGCCCAGGGCAGCCTCACTGCTGCTGGGGCTGTCTGCCAGACAAAAGGCACTGTGCCACCCTGGCTGGGCACATCCCTACAGAAAACACAACATTCTCACCTCGGGGGGCAAGGCTTCACAAAGTAGGGAAAATGAGTAAGTGAGTACTCTCATGAGGACAGTAAAGTAAGGATTATTAAAAGTACCTCAGAAAAAGAGTAAGAGACTTGTGATACATTTTCCAGTGTTTAACAGACCAGAAGTAAATCTCAAATAAGAGTGGATGAAATTAGTTTCTATATTGGTTCAGTGTCAGGCTTTGAATGGAGACTAGAGAAGGGGAAGAATACAAATTTGGAATATCTTGATTGTGTTTTGAATAGTTAGTAATTAGTACTTAGAGGAGGCCAATTTGAGATCAAAATGGATGACAGCAGAATATAATTTAAATTTTGTCTAGTCTTTTCTTTCTAGAGCCATAATGAAACTTAGAGAAGTTCTATATTTTATCACAGAGAAATACTGGTGATTAGAAGTATTTGAAACAAGTGCCCCCTTTTGTTGTTTCAGGGTAACTGGAAAATAATTTCAATGAAATTTGAGGTGAATATTGATTTTGCACTGTGGCTGCTGAGGAGAGGCTATATCACGTTATTTCTAATAGATTATCAGTTCTGATGATTCCTATTTTATTTTATTTTACAAATTTCTCACATTTTTTCATTTGCTCTAATATAGTCTTTTACATACAATAATAGATCATATGTTTTAGAGCAAACACTTCTGTTAGGAGAAAATGCTAAAAATTTTCAGGTTTAGATAAAGGAAATTAGATCATGCTGAAGCAAAATTATATTCCCACATCAGTGACTTTGCAGCTCCTGCTTACCCACAACAGTTTCAATTTCTCTCATCATCTCCTGTTCCACTGTGGGGTGCTCTGCAATCAGGATTAGCATAAAGAAGAGAGTCACAGACAGAGTGTCAGGAGCAGCAATCATCATCTCCAGCACACACTGGTTCACATTCTCAGCAGTCAGATCCCCTCTGTTCTGAAAACAAAACCAGGAAATTTTGGAGAAAATATTGATTGGTGACCCCTGATGCCAACAAAGGTCTATAGAGTGCACAATTTCTTGATGGTTTATCTTACACTAAATAGCAGTTCTATTTTGTTTTTCAGAGAAAGGCAGAAAGCTCGTGTTCTGATGGGTGTGTATTGCCTTACAGAAAAGCAGAAATGTGTGTCCTTAGCTCAGGTTCTTGGTTTATTGCACCTCCTCACAGAGTTTGAGAGCTGTCAGAGATTATACAAGACAGGAGTTATATGGCCTTTGAAACCTTTGCAAAAAAGGACAATACGTTAAATAATACATAAAGATTAGGGAAAGACTGGAGGAGCCTCAGGGGTAGATGCAAGAGTTTCAGGGATGTTGTTTAAGCCATGAAATAAATATGACAAGCACCTGATAAGTGTTCCTGTTTGAGTCACTGTCAGGGACTCCACAGCACAGGTACCCAGCACCCCTTTATAATGATGTGACTTTTAGAGAGCCATAGGAAGTTTAAATTGCCAAACCTGTGTTCAGGAGAATGTCAGAAAAACCAAAATTAGCCATATTTTGAGTAAATTCCCAATACCTGTGCAAAAATCAGCTGGGATGCAAAATCCATGTGTTCATCCAACTTTTCGACTGTGGAAAGCTTTTGTCGTTTCTGTTCTATTAAGATTTCCATTGCTCCTTTAAGATCCTTGCTGAAAACAGATGAAATCCAGCATATTGATAAATATCTGCACCAGGGTATGACAAGAAATACAAAGATGTACCAAGAAAAGCATCTAAAGATGGCAGAAATTAAGTATTCCAAAGAATGGTTATATGGTTCTCTGCAAAAGTAGTAATACTTAGACAAGGTGTATTTTCTTATTATTCTTAAATAATTGCTTGTCAATCTGGAATGAAATCTTAATCTCTTTTTATAGTACAGACTGAAAAAGAGAAAAAGATGTCCCTATACACGATTAAAGAATAAAGTTTTAAAAGATTTATTACCATTTCCAATGAACTTATTTCCTTGTATTTTATACTGTATTTTATCAGTAATAAAATCAATTTCCTTGTATTTTATACTGTATTTTATCAGTAATAAAATGAATTTAGAGAACTTAGGGGTTGATTTTAGAAAAATGTAGATGAGTGTTAGAAAATTTCTATCTTGGCAGTAGAGTTAATTTAAACATTTCATGTTTAAATAGTAATACTGTGTCAACAGTTTGTATTTCAGTGGTGGGAAAAAATGTTCAAAATACATCATAAATTTGGGGGGAATTTTCAATTAAATTTCGGGATAAAGCAGTAATCAGTGACAAAATAAAACTAGCAAGCAAATATTAGAGAAAGTGAATCTTGTGTCTAGTCCTCAAGAGCTGTCAATTAGTTTGGGTGAACCTGATCTCCTTAAAGCCTTTATATTATATAGCACCATCAAAGCAATTTATTACATATCCTTCCTAAGGAGAAATTTCTCTCACTAGGTGGAAAACAAATCCAAAATGAAAACAAATGAGTGCCAGTTCTTTTTAAAGCCAGCTCTCTTTTGGCAGAAGACAGAAAACAAGATCACAAAACTGGAAGAGGCATTTTGTGTTTTTGCAAAGAGGAAAATGGCAAAAGAGGGAAATGGCAAAATGTCTTCGTTACTTATTTAGGGAAAAGTCCCCAACCTTGAAATGGATTATCACACTGAGCACCAAGTTGTAACTCATAAATGAGTGATTGACTCAAAAATGCATGTTGAGAGAATAATAAATAATAACAGGTACCTGCTCAAGGGTTAACTCTTTGGGGGTGTCCTGAATACAGATGGGTTTCCTTGTTTGGATGAGCTGTAACCTACTCTGATTGTCCTCAACTGGACAGCAAACATAACTTCATCTATAGGATGGCTTTTCCTTGTCTGAACCAAACCAGTGATCCCAGTTTAGTTTCACATTTGAGTGTGCATGAACCAATATTTTGGTGAATAAATTCGACTGTCAGACAAAGCTTTAAACTGAATTCAGCTACTTCTACCACCAGTGACAAATCTGGTTCTGTCTTGACTCTGCAGACAGGGCACTTCAGCAGCCACCTTTGCAAGAGCCACAATTTAGTTTCTAAAAGGCAGAGGAAAGCATCAAGGGAAATGCTCCTTCATAAAAAGAAAGGAAGGGTCTTATGCAAACGCTTTGTAGAACGGTTGATACTCACACCGCGTCTTCGTATTTCTTGCACAGCCAAGAAATCTTAAAAAATATGTCAGGCTTTAATAAAAGTGCTTGCCAGGCATCAAAGTAGTTTTGAATCTTAAGCACAATGGCATTTTCTGAAAAGAAATGTTAAAACACATCAATAGTCAAGTAAGATAAATCCTTCAGAAAAATTAATAGTAAGGTTGTGTTCCCTGCTCCACTAAGTTCATGGGAATTTGATAACATTTGTAGCACACTGTAAAAACAGGTCTAGATCTTTTTAGAAACTCTTGGTAACTTGCTATGAAGACACAGAGGTGTGTTAGCCAGCCCAAAGAGTCTCCCACAGTTCAGCAGAAGCAGAACAATTGAGAACACTGAAATGGGCAATTTAGACATCCTGATAATATTATTTCTGTCATAGACTGAAGAAATCATAGAAAACATAAATTTTTAGGTGAACTTTTCAGAACAATCATTTAGTTTGGTGGAAAGATTTCAGATTCTTGCATGAATATAATATAATATTGGAATTGTACCAAATTGGTGCATAAAAAAATCTCTTTAAATGGTACAATTCATTAAGGTGGGTGACAAGCTAATGCATAGTTTTTGTCATATAAAACTCTCTTTTATAACTAACACAATAGTAAATCAATTTCAATTGATTATGTGATGATACAAGAGTTAGTTCTTGCTCTAATTTTTGGGGGGACAAAACTGCTGAGTGGTATGGATGAATTTTCCTTGGATGTGCATTCCAGACCCATTTTAAGGCCCCAGACTGAATCTGTTGGTACCATCCAGAGGGACCCCAAGGAAGAGCTTGTTGGATGTGTCGAGCATGATCCTCCTCATGAGGTTCAGCACGTTGATATTCCCCAATTCCGTTGTCACTTCCTGGAGCTTGTCCAGGTGGTCGATGGTGGACTCCACACAAATGGCGATCATCCTCACCAGCCCGGGGCCAGACAGAGCTGAAACATTGGTGCAAAACCAGCACAAGGTGGGTTAATTGTTGTGCCTTCCTTATAACGCCTCCATTGGTGATAATAACATTGATAAAACGGCAAATGTTACTGTGTCAGTGGCTGGTGTGAAACCGTTCTGAAGCTTAACTGGTTTGTCATCCTTTGAAAGGAAAATGTGGGGATTTCAGACAAACACTGCAGCATTTCAGGAGACATTGGCTGTGTGTGTGCCAGGGGTGCAGGCTGTCAGTGCACAGCGAGTTACCTTTGGTGAAGAAGGGTCGGATTTCTTTCCAGTGGGCTGGGTTGTTGTTAAATATGATCCCGTTCTCGTACATGCCAATGCACTGTAATCCCAGCTTGCTCCCAAATCGAGACACGTAATGCCAGTGCTTCAATACATGGAACACACTTGAGGATCTGGGGGAGGAAGGAGGAAAAAAACCCAAATAAAAAACTGTTTCATAGACTGAATACAGCATTTGTGTTCTGACATTTTACAGTTGATCACAAGTGCTGACTCGCATTCTTAATTTAGCAGGAAGTGCAACGCTTAGCACGAAATGTTGTTCCTTTTACATAATTGAAAATCTCGATGATCAGTGCCTTCAGAATTTATATTAAAGCAATAATTTCTTCTGTTCAGATTTAAACCATTTTTCAATTAAAATGCAAATGGTTAACAGAGTATTTTAAACTGAATAGTCTGTATACATTGAAATGTGTAGCTATATATGATACACTTAGGCAGTGCCCAGTGTCAGATATTTCAGAGGTTAAGGTAAAATATTTGATGTGTACTAAATCACAGCTTTACTTTTGTATAATCAATGCTATGTATTCTTTTGTAGCTCTTTGGTCATTCCCAGACACATCCTGAAAGCATAAAAATACATGTATCACTTAAATATGCATCATCATAATATGATGGTACGTCTGGGATAAATAATAAATATTCTTAAAGAGACACATAAGGGAAGGGAGTCCATGATATTTATATTTACAGTCAGTAAAAATTAATTTACTGGTGCTGGCACACAGCATTCTTGCTTTAAGATATAATTTCCTTTAGAGGGAGCCAGCATTTCAGAAATGTAGATGTGATGAAACACTGATCAAAGAGAATCCAAGCAAAAGAAAGAAAATCAGAACAAAGATTTGAAATTAAAGAAAATTCTTCTTTCTTTACTGTGTAGTATAGTCTATGGGTCAGACCTCAGACCACTAATGTAGGTTTAGTTTATTTTTTCAGTCAGGTAATGTAAGTGTGATTTTGCTATTGATTGCAAATATTCTTGGTGTCATAATTTTGTATGACCCGGAGGTAACATTAACATTAAAGCTTTTTCCCCTGTCAGGGCACACCATCTGTATTCCCCTTGACATGAAAAGGTGATGCTGAATTCTGACAGCTGTCCCCAGAAAGGAGAAGGTGCAGCAGGTTCATTTTTCTTCCTCCCATCCCACGTGCGGGAGAAACATCATAGTGTTTCAAGGAAGGGTTTTGTCAAGTGACCTTGCATTAGCAGATTTTCTTTATGAAACTATTTAATGAAGTCCTCCAAAAGACATCAGCTGTTGTAACTAAGACTGCAAGTCCTTCTCTCTGTGCATTAGCACCTCAGTATAAGATTTGACCCTAAAAGTTCAGAAGATATTGGTGAAAAAAGATGACATTGATTTTCTTTTACAAAAGCTGGGTTATGTTTAGTTTTGCAGTGAATTTAGAATCTACTGAAAATTTTATTCTATAATCTTGCTTTAAAAAAACCTTAAATACTTGTTTTCTATGTACAGTCAATGATTTAAAGCAAAAAAAATGTCTGAAGAAAAACAATGTATTGACTCTGTAAATCTGGCCTTGCTTAGCAGCACTCCTGGCTTGTTTCTGATGAACTGGTAGCACAGAGAGGGAAAGACAGCAATAAGAGTTCATAGTGTTTTCAAAGCATTCAGAGCATTATCAGAACATTTCATGCTTTAGTTGATATTTGCAACACCTTTGTTGCAAAAGTTTCCTTGTCATGATTACCTCTTTCTACAGAGGTTGATGTAGAGACGAAGCCGATTTGCACCATGTGGCAAATTCTGTGATTATTCTCCATGCTGCACTGTCTTTCAAAAGCTTTTACTTAATGAAAGTATGAATTGATTGATGTTATTACTAAAGAGGTTCTAATGCTTTATCAATTACTTGTGTTAAACATTTTACTACTCTTTTTTTTCTTTTCTTTTTCATGGCATGACTTATAATAATCCAATGTAAGAAGAAAGCAACCATCCACTGGAGCTAATGAAATGATAGACTGAAGTTTAGCATTATGTTTGATACTCTGCACAATTGAGCCTATGAATGATCCCATTAATTGGAGTGGAATTACTCCTAATACTGTAATGCTGTATTTGCTTAGTTAAATCACTGCACTGGAGCCATAACCTTCAAACATTTACTTCTGCTTTAAGGAGAAGCAGAAAATGAAAATTTGACTTAATCCCACAGGCTAGATACATAAACAGAATGTTATCTTAGTAATAAATGGAATAGTAAAATAGATGGTAAATTATTTTTATGATTCAGCCACAGTGCTTTCCTTTCCACAAAATAATACTAGGAGAATTCACCAAAACTTCAATAGTGGAGTCTTTAAACAAACATAAGATTAGAAAATGTCTGTGAATAGCAGAAAGTAAAAGGTTTCTGCTAGGACAGCTTTTGAAAAGAATAACTTCAATTCTACTTTAGAATAAAGAAGCAAAGAGGTTGTAAAGTTATACAGCTTTTCAAGTTATTAAGCATAGAAAATAAGGATTTACTTGCTAATTATAAATGTTTCTTCACCACTGATCCACACTCTCACAAATTCTCCATATGTCTTATTGTAGTAGTTGCAGGCGTTCCCTACTCCCATCCAGAGGAATCTCCCGTGTGAGATGAGGGGCCCGATTCCCATACAGTATCCTGGCCCTAAAAACAGGGAAACAGAGGTTGACTCTCAGCAGTGCTCACGGACAAGAAAACACCTCTGAGCCTCTCCCTTCTAAAGGAGGTTTTTAACATGACATTCACAGCCTGTGCTGGGCAGTTCACACAAACAGTTCTGGTCTGGAACTGCCCCAGAAACTGCAGCTGCGCTGGTGAAATCTCAGTTTTTGGGAAAGCCTGCAGTGCTCTCAGTGGTTCCTGCAGCAAATGACATTCATTGCTCTTTGTACAACTTCCAGCTGCTGCTGGCTTTGGGAAGTACAGTGCCTCCATCCTAGAAAGAAGAAATGCTCTTTTGGGCAAGGGTCTTTTCCCAGAGATTCATTAAGGAGCCACTGTGCTGGTTTAGGGTTATTCCTGCCCAACACCTGTGAGAGATGGTGCTCTCACTCTCCTTCATGCAGCAGGGCATTGCATCTGGTGAAAAATAGGCTGAGCCATTAATGTCTGAACAAGCCCCCAGAACATTACAGAAGGGAAAGGGAATTTGATGTTGTTCTGTTCTGGAGGGATCCCAGTGCTAAAGACAGAGAAAAATGGATAACTTACTAAAATCTGAACAGCTTCTTAGATAACTGTTCAGAGTAAAGGCAATTTAAAGAGACTTAAACTTTAAAACATGTAAAAAGTAGTTTATAAGACACATGAAAATGAGAAAATCCTGAGTTTGTAAAATAGTATTGTATCTTTCTAGCATACACAAAATAAAGCTGAGAACAAAATGTCGTATGGCCAAGCCACGATTATTGTGGAAGTTCTGAAGTTAGAATAAGCCTGATTTCCTTTATCTGGAATTTTAAAAAAATCTGTGTTATTTAAACTGATTCATAATAAATTTTGTTGTCATATTGTGATTATTCAGCATTACTTTGTCACTTAAATTTGAGAAACAAACAGAGATTACGCTGAAAACTTTTATGTGGCTCAATAGGTGAAGTTAATTTACCTGGTATTGATGAAGTCTCTTCGTGGTTCCATATTAGGAAGAGAAAGCACATGAGGATGAGTATGGGCACTGTGGCCACGGGCATGGTGTCTGGAACCAGGCTGGTGAGGTTGTACTGCATCGGGTTCAGGGTCTCCAGGACCATCCTTCCAAAGAGCTTCTGCTTTGCTTCGGAGAGAGAGAGAGAGGAGTGGGGACAGAGGCTGTCAAGGCTCAGATGTGCTCGGTTTGCTCGGTTCCTCTCAGCCCCTTTGTAGTTCCTACAAGTGAGCAGATCAGCTCTGGTCGTGGCTTTATAACCACAGTGACTGCCTGGAGTGCTTGCCAGGACAGGCTTCATCACAAGTCAAAAGAGACATGAAACACACACTTGTTTTGCTTAGGAATAACAAAGGTTTTCTGACCTTGATGCTGAGGCATAGTTTTGGATATTTTGGCTGACAGACCTTTTATCACTGATATCCACTTGGCTGGCCAGCACTGAGGTTTACTCCTTGTGAATCTCTAACCAAAACATAAGAAATTAAACTTTCAGCACATGTGGAAGCATTGAATGAGTTCACTTGCCAGCTTTTGTCTGTCTTAGCTGTTCTTTTCCTGCATGCCTGTAGTGCCAGAGTTCCTGAATTTCCAGAATAACTATGATAGTTTTCAATGATACAGATAAAGTACCCCAGCACCACAGTTTTTTTGTTTGAAACATTTATTATAGCTTTTTTTTTTTTACTGCCACCCTTTGAGTGTAACATAATGTAATGTAATATAATGTAATGCATTCCTTTATGGTTTTTCTGTTAAATACTTTGAAAAATATAATATATGCCATAACAAACAGGATCATAGATTGTCTGTTGCTATATGTTTACTCAGCACAGGAAAGAAAACTAAAGGACAGCCAACAGGTCACTTATGCATAAAGGGAATAAAAAGATTAATTCCAAGGAGTTTTTGAATTTTTTAATTAAATCATAAAATATAAGAAGTTTTTGTACCTGAGAAGGAAAATGTGTAAGAAGGAATGTGAGAACTCATTTAACCCCAGAAAGGTATTACTTGAACCTGCACAATGTTTTATTAATGAAACATCTTAATTCTGCTCTGGCAATAACTAAGAAGAGATTTGTTTCATTTCTTCCTGCAACAATATTTCAAAGCTGAAGGATCTATTTACTTAGCAGGAAGCTTTTACATACAGTTTACTTTCAGCAAGTGCTTTCTTGTTTGTCTTGTGCTCTGGTCTCACATTGCAGAAGAAATGAGAGCTTCAGTGCTGCAATTATGTTAAAGTGAGCCAAGAATGGAATAGATGTTTTCTAGATAGTGACAGTCCTGGTGTTTATGGTCAAAGGAGGAGATGGATGGAGTGCAGGAAGAGAAAATGGGGAAAGGGAGCAAGCAGTGGTTTAAAGCCTTGCAGGTGCATGCAATGCTCTCTTTTGGATGTTTTGTGCACCAGGCTCCTGGGGTTTTTATGATCCAAAATGCCCAATCTGCCAGGTGGCCTTTTAGAAACATCCCTGCTTGTGCAATAGAGGGCAGCCCAACCCCTTCTGAGAGTGTCCAGGGACAAGTCACATCCTGGACACATCCAGCTCTTGTATTGTCTGGTGTTTTGTGAAAAAAAGTTTTGTAATCACAAGCATTTTTATCATGTAATGGTATTTATTAGTTTAAATTTCCTTGAGTGCTATTCCTTACCACAACATAAACATGCCTGTGTATGTGTAAATATTTTATCAGTGTCTGTCCCTGTCACTAATACAAGTTTACAGCATTGTAGAGGGAAATAGCCACACTTGGGGCTTATAGTTCCATTTTCATGTTGCTTTCTCTCTGGATCTGCACAAACTTCATGTTTGTACTCCATTGCCGCAGATAGGCTCTGATGTACATTGTTTTCTCTGTTTTTTCCAAGACATTTTGGTGTGTGCACAGCAGTTTCACTGCCTCATATTCCCTCTGAAGACAAGTATGGAGCTGGTTATGCATTTGGGTGCTGTGAAATAAACCAATTTCATACCCCCCAATGTGTATTTATGAATATTATATCTGCAGGGTGAGCCCTGGTAGAGTTGAAGGTCCTGATATGTTTGCACACTGTACTTTGCAAGTATGAGTCTCCCCCTTTTATTTTCTAAAGATCAACCCTGAGTTTTGATCTTTTTCAGCTCTTAAATACTCACAGCTAAAGCTTATCATTGTTTTGAGAGTGGAATGCAGACAGGTTTCTGTTTTTTCAAAATATACAGATAGCAATGGACTGGGCTTTAGATTCTTGATTTCCCCAGCTTCATAATTTTATAGTTCTTCGTAAAAGAAATTTTTTTCTTTTTCCATGTCCAACACATCAGTGTGCACCTTGCTGTTACATTTATAATTTTAATATCCTGGATCGTGCTGTCATATAGATAAAACTATTAAAGGCAATGTATTAAGTTTGATTCCTTTTTACACTCTTGACCTGATCTAAAACAGTCTTTAGTCAAAGTGGCTTCTCAAGACCTTCAACAGTTGACATTTCCTGTATTGAGGAGTTCTTTGCTTCGTTTCAATGAATATGATTGAAGCAGATTTTCAGGGCTTGCATTTTTAACCTCTTTTGTTTTCATTGCAAAAGCCAGCTGTGCCATGAAAAATTCACCTTAACAATGTTTCAATTCAATTGTTTATCTTGCTTTAAAGTTAAGTTGCTCCTCTTAAAAAGTCAGTCAAACCCATTTGGATAGTAAATAGTCACTGAGGAGGCTGAAAAAATTAGAAATGGAACGGAGTTAGAGTGTCCACCGTGCTTGAAAGAAGGTTTCTCTAGTCTTGCTCCTTTTATCTTGTCTGCTGTAATTTTCCTTTCCTTGCAGCTGGCTGAGGTGTCTCAGATCAGAGGGATTTGTTGGCCCCGATTGTTACTTATGTGGCAGAGGAAGGATGGGGCAAAAAAAGCTTTTACAATCTCACTATCTGGTGGGGGGGAAAAAGACTTATTCTAGGAAAGAGCTTTTGTGGCAGACAGAGGGATGTGCACAGGCTGTGTGTCCTGGCAGCAATTGGGGATCTGCACACCCGGGGAAGCAGCTGCCAGCAGAGGGCCCTTCAGATTGCTGATTTTTGAGTCTTGGTACAAAGCACTGGGAGAATATTCTAGGTTTTGTTAAACATTTTCTTGCTCAAGGTAATGTGAGGAATGATGTCGAGGTGCACAGTAAAGAGAAAAGCTCATCTATCTAAAGGACATCTGTACTGACACCTCTCATTTTGGTTAGAGCTTTGTATTTAATGACTCTGTCAGTAAAAGAGCAAATTCATAAAATCTTATTATAGAATTGGAGCCGAAAATCTCTTTTAATTTTGAGGCAGAGTTGATAAAAATGCCTGATAACTCCTGAAGAGCCATTCTTGTGTCCTGGAGTTGTTTTCTTTGGAGTTGTTCCTCTGTCAGGAGAGAAAAGAATCTGCTACTTGTTATAAATTCCCAAGTATTAGTAACCCATATTAGCAGCATCTGAAACAACTTATCTAGGTTTAAACAATTTGGAAAAATAAACAGATTTATTTCACACAAACCCCACTTTTTTTTACAGACCTGCTCCCATTGTACCAAGTTTGTCAATGTTGATATAGACTGAAGGAACACAGTACCTTGGAAAAATAAAATAGTAGCTTTTAATTGAAGTGGATATTTATCACCAGGTGTACATCCTTGATAGAGGGATTGTCTTGTTTCCTTGAGAGGCTGTGGGGTTTAAAGCTGAGAATGTCAGGAGCCCTCTTGAAGCCTGAGAGTGCTTTACCATTCCTTGTAAGGTGAGAGGAAAATTGCTCTGTAAGCATCAGACTGAACATTTACTCAGTGTCACCCTGGGCTCTGTGGTCTCTTCTAATTCTCTCAGGATGCAATGGAGATGCCACTGAGAGTTTTCCATCACAATTTATTGATTATCTCATATTGCACTCCTCTCGTGACATTTTTTTTTTTGTTTTTGGTCCACAGTATTTTTTTCTTAATTACTTTTAATTTGTTTTATTACTTAATTATTTTTATCATTTAATAACTTTTCACTGTGTTTTAGTCACCTGAACCTTTGCATCTGTCAGACATCTCTCATTACAGATGGGTTTGCTGTCCCAACGTGCAGAGCAGGTATTTTAAATTTAGGTGTTTTCATTACTCTGCTTCTGAAGCACTCTGCCTTGTTTAGGACAATTTTCTACTTTTAACTCTATCCTCTGCATCTCAAAAGGAAGGTAACTACAGTAAAATGTGAAAATGAGGGAATGAACCCCCTTTTCAGTAATTTCTAGGGTTTGAGTCAGTGGGCTGGAATTTGTGTAGCTGTAGAGGTCTATCACACCTAATTACTCTGGAAATGTATTCTAGCAGTGTTGAATGGTTATTCCAGCCTGGGAGAATGATCCTGTGCCCCTTGATTACTGTGAAATCTAATCTAAATAGCACAACTTCATCAGTTGCTTAGGTTAGAGGAGGAAGAGAGAAGGAAGAGATGACAGCTTTCAGCAGAAGCTCAGAATGGGAATTTAGTAATGATCATTCTGGCAATCTAAAGGGGCTCTTGATGAGTAAATGAGGAGGCAGGAGCCTAAGGCTGTGTCAGAGGACAAGGGGAAGAGAAATGCAGAGCACAGCCATGGTTTTGTGGTGTTGGAAAAATGTCTGTATCATGAGATAGGAAAGATTGTTACGTCTGATGCCTCTTCTATTATTTGGAATTTTATTTTTTAATTTTGGTGACTGTTCTTATGACAGGGTTACCTTGTTTCACAGCTGAATAGGATCTATCCCTGCAGCCTGCCTCTCTGAGATTTTAAGTTCTGTCAGCTGCCTTTGATAGTGCTTGTATAATGCTGCTGCATTGTTACAGTTTACAGGTGGTAAACTCGATTTCTTGTCACCCTTTCTACTCAGTGAGTTCAAAGGTGCAGAGAAGTTTGGAATTGCAAACTTACAGTTACCATTGTAAATGTTGACATTCCTGGGGTCAGTTTGGTCAATCAGCACCACCCAGTATTGGCGTGTGACTGGAACTGGTCACTAAACCCTTTGCCAGGGAAACAAATACATTACAGATATCTTCTATAAATGTAAGATTCCTTTTGAATATTACTGTTTGTTTGGATCACTGTAGTAAGAGCAGTGCCTCTTTTTTGTGCCTTTGTATGGTGGTTGAGGTGTGATTTGGAAAAATAACTTGCCAGTTTTAGTGCTTTTCACAAAAGGTTTTGTTGCTTGTGAACCACCACAATGTCCATGAAAAGTGTCATCCACATGAGATGGTGTAAGGGTTTCATCTGAAAAAAACCATCTCCTGAAGCAGAATAGGTGTGCCAGTGCTTGTAAGCCATCAAAAGGAGCTGTGGGGTTGTGCAAAATTCTGCAGTAGTGGCAGGACTGTGATTTATTTCCTAACAACCTCAAAGTTTCATTACAACACCACAAGCTCTAATGAAATCAAATCTAACCAGAAAATGAGTTGTGGATGGCAACTGAAATCTCTCCAAAGTGCTTTTTATCAAACTCCTTGTTATGACTGTGGCAAGGCATTTTTCTCTCTGGCTTTAAGTATCATGTATTCTATCAAAGTATGTAAATTAATCCTGAAGAAAAGTTTATCTGTATATTTGAAAAAAACAAGACTAAGAAAGAATGCATGACAATTCTCAAACCATTCTTTTTGCAAATGACTTTATTAATCAGATATCATTATTAACTGAGATATAGCAGCTAGAAGAAAGACAGCACTTTTCCAGAGCAAGCACAAACTGAGATATGCCAAGCTTTGGTAGAATAAAAAAATTCCCAGGGTCAATTCCAGCCTTGTTCTACCTGATTTTTATCCTCAGTTTTTTTTTACCTCACTATTTTAACCTCACTTAAAATCCATTTTTGCCACGCTGTGATAATGATGCTTGGAAATGTCAATTTGTCCAAAATTCACAACTTCCCAACTAATTCTACATTGCTGTGCAGCAGCAGCTGGCAGTGTCTGTCCCATGCTGTGTATTCTACCGTAACTTTGTCATGATACACATGAAAAAATCCACTTGAGAGTCAAAAGAATTCAATCAGACATCACAGAAACACTGAACAGGTTTGGTTTTTTAATCTGGGGACCCATATCTATAAAACCTGAAATGATTTAATATTTTTTGATGTAATGTAAATGACTTGAAAGGTTGCACAAAGTGAATACACTTTCTTAGGATAACTATTCTGCAAGAACACTGTGCTGTTTTTTAAAAAAGAAACTTTGTAGAATACTTGCAAAATATATAGTATATTACTGTTGTTTTACTACCAAGAATTTGGCCAAAGACCTGCATATTTTCTACTAAAAAAATCTCTGTTTAGATAGTGACAGCATATAATTTACACAAAGATAATTACAGTAGCAGATCAAAGCAACTCCAGAAGGCATACTTCCCACACAAAACAAAAATAAATCCCATTTATGTAATGTCCTACCCATACTGTTTGAAGACAAATTCTAGAATATGAATTGAAAATTTACCTGTGTCTTCTTGTTAGTTCTGGATTTTTGCCGAGAGCGCTATCCTGGCTCCTGGTGTGCTCCTCTTAAAGGTCTGGATAGGTTTTCTGGTGATCACTCTCTGTAGCATCTTTTATGCAGGTGCTTCTTGTTGCTAAGAGATCAGTTGCTTGGAGATGGAACTTTGTTTATTGTAATAGATCAGGGGCTGTTGCTTTGAAAAGAAAATTTTGTAATTTTACCCCTAAGGCTCAGTATGTCTGCTGCAAAACAGCCAATGACAGAGATACACATGCCTGGTGTGATTAGAATTGTGACTGGAGAGTAAAACAGAGGAGTAAACCAAGTTTATAGTTTGTGTTTGGTGGCTCTGAACATGGAAATAGATTTGTCATTTCCAAATACTGGAGATAAAACTAGCAGAAATTATATTGACTCTTTGCCAAGTGTATCTAAAGGTATTTTCAATTTCCAACAGCAAAGAAGTCCAGAAGTTTTATTCTAAAATAAGAATGTATGAAGTTGTCAATAACATTCAGTAGGACACAATCCTTCACTGACATTGGAGAGGACTGACTGCTATCCTGTATAATTCTGGAGGTGCTCTTCTCTTTATGTTCCCATTTGGTTTGATAACTCCTCAGAATGATTATAGAAACTGAGGCTGGTTTCCCTGCTTTGTGAGTCTTCTCCTTTTTTCTGTAGTTTGGGGCAACTCAAACAAACTTAACTTCCGATTGTTTTTTAAAATTGCATTATGTGATTGCAGGAAACATTAAAGGAATGTCCAAAGATCTACAGGAAAAGGTGTTGATGATGTTAATGGAGGAGACTAACACAGAAGCATGAATAAGGTACTTGTGCCTGTTGCTGGTTTGAGGCAGGAGAAGTTCAAATTGTATCAATGTCTGCAGGGGAAATCCTGAGCTGGCTCAGCTGCCTCTTCTGTAAGTTTACCCCATGAGTCCAAAGAGACTGTTTTGGGAAATAGGTCAAAATCATCCTTTTTTGCTTAGTACCCTCTAGTTCAGAAATTTCAATGACTCATTTCTGTTTCCAGCAAGGCTGTGTTATACCCTGTGGCAGTGAGACACTGTGCATCCTTGTCTTCCACTCTCAGGCCACAAATGTAAAAGATTCTCATGAAATATTTTTCTTCTTCTTTTTTTCTGAATTCACACAAAGCTTTAGCATTGGCATTTCTTTAATAAAAAACCTCATCTAGTGGGAAAAGGGGTCTTACATTTAAAGAACTGTGATCTCACTTGGAACAGAAGGTATCCAAGGATTATGTACAATGGTTCCAGTGATGGAATATTTTTCAGGGAAGGATGAAAGAGACCTAGAATATTTTGAATGTAAAATCTCTTTTGAGAAGCCTTTCTTTAAGTAAATAAATAAATAATGCAGACAGTTTGGGGAGAATAAGGACTGGATTCATGCACAAATTCTTGTGGCATTACTGCAACCCCCGTGGAAGAGACTCAGCTTAGACAACCAGAAAGAAACATAATTACAGTTGGAGAACTGAAC
Source organism: Pycnonotus jocosus (assembly GCA_013400435.1). NCBI lineage: Eukaryota > Metazoa > Chordata > Aves > Passeriformes > Pycnonotidae > Pycnonotus > Pycnonotus jocosus. The sequence goes on from VWYP01021671.1 coordinate 52,414, forward strand.
TCTTGTTCTTTTTCCATGTGTACACACTCTCCTATATCTATTTATTATGCAGAGACTTGTTTACAGTGCAAGCAAAAGTGGGTGGAACTTCAATTCTATCGTGTTCTGTGTTTGGAGCTGGGCACAATCATGGTTACAACATGTGACATAGTGCCTGATATTCTGAAAGTGTTCAAATTGCTTTGTTTTATTTCAAAAACCCATGATAGCTGGTTGCTACTTTTGGCCCATCATGCATTAGTATGGGGTTTTTTTTGGTTTTACAAGCCAACTGTAAGTTCTTACTGCTTATAGACGAGGGATATTCACATTCTGGAGGAGCTGGGTTTTGAGGCTGATTTTGGTCCATTGCATGATGTATTTCTTACAGATTGTTAATGTGGGCAAGTTAATGTAAGTGATCAGTTCTGAAGCAGATGGATAATTGTTTCAGAGCCAGCAAATTAAGAAAGCCTTGTATGAGAGAGCCACCATAGAAAGCATCCAGCTCTATCCTGTGACTTGGAACTGGTTTATGGCATTTAGCGTTGTTGTGGTTTCAGCTGCTGAGAAGAACAACAGCTTGTGTTGGACCTTCTGTGCTGCTTTTCTGCTTGTGTTTTTCCTTTGTGTTCCCCACGTGTTTTTCCAGAAGCCAAACTTGGTCCTTGCTGCCGCTGCAAACCCATCATTGCTTTTGTGCCCTGCCAAGGAGGGAGGCAAAGGGAAGTTCTGACACCCCCAATGCTCCTGTGGTGGCAGCCACCCCTCCCTGATGGTGTTTTGTTCTTTGGTGATGGGTCAGGCTTCGGCATCAGAGAGAAACTTGGCTATTGGTGAAAGAGCTCCCAGAGGCATTGCTTTTATTAGTGATAAATTGAAATTAAAACAAATATTAGCTTTACTTGGAAGCACCTAAATCCTTAGATATTCTATTTGTACAGGCACAAAATAAACTCCTTAAGTACTCATTTTTAAAAGCTCATCAGAAGGATGAGTTTAATGAAATAAGAAGTCAATATAAGGAAAGTGGAAAAAAATCCATTTTTTTTCTTTTTCAGCAAGTGTTGCTAGAAGTTTAGGGATCACCAAGAAATGCCAGTTTCTAACACAAAGACATTTTTATTCCTTGCTCCATGCTAATTTATTTAATCAAAAGTACATGTCTTAAAATGAAAAAATCTGTTAAAATTTTTGTTGGAGCTCCTTCTTCTGACAGTGCCTTGTATCTACTTACTGATACAAGGAATTAGAGTATGAATTCAGGGGTATTTGGGAGCTGGTTAAGATGGTCATGAAGTAGTCTCAAAATAGGTAAAATAGCATGAAAAATAGCATGAAAAGGGTTGTTTATATTTAGACAAGGTTTTGTCAAGACTGACTTCTGTGGGATACAACTTTAAATCAAATAATATTTCCATATAGCAGAGAAAATGTATCTTTCTCTCAAGCCAAAGAATCCCTGGAACTTTGCATAATGCAACCAGAATGATTGGACCTGTTGTTCACTACAAAGGTCTATGTTGAATACTACAAATTCTTCAGAGCCTGAGTAGGCATTCACTGAATTAACAAAGTTGGGGTTTATACCATTAAACAAAACTAAAGCAGGATTTTTTGTTGTTGTTGTTCTTCTAAATAATTCACAATAGGCTGTTGAGGGAAAAGGGTGCAAGATGCTCTTCATAGCTGAGCAGAAGGGCATGTAACCTTCTGGAGACCCCATGGCTCCTGTGATAACACTGACTGGAGCTGGGCTTTAGTAAGAAGGGCTTGAATCTCCTCTAGTAACTGTGTAGAAAGAAATTGCTCACCTTAAGTCAGTGGCAATGAAATCATTGGTATAAGAATCAGTGTTATGAAACTGGTAAGATGGCATCAGGCTCAGATTTTAGTTGTTTCTATGTCCTGATGGTTTCAATGCAGTCTCGAGGGTCAATGCTTGCTTCACCCCAAGCATGGACAGCCCTTGGTGAGTCTGGCCCTGATATTCTCTGTGTTGTGTGAGCAAACAAAGGCAAGAGGAAGCAGAGACATCTGTGTGAACATGGGCTGTCAGCACAAGGTCATGCTGGAGATCCATGGAGAGTGTTGCTCCATCCTGGATATTGGACAAAATCAGATGCCAGGTGGGGTGTTTAAACACGGAAAAATATGTATATTTTCCTCTCTGTGCCTTTCCTTCCCTCTATAAAAGTAGAGGAATCTGAAGTGGCACTCTTGGACACTCCTGTTTGCAATAATGGCTGCCTGTCTTTCCTAGGAACTCAAAGAAAGACATTGTTGTAATTTAACCTGCCATTTTATTCCTTTTTCTTTTAACTCCCCATATGTGCTATTTTCCTGTTACCCTTAACAAGTCAATTATCAAGTACTGAGATAGCTGAGCCTGCTGCAAGTGCCTGTCTTCAAATATTTCCAGTGCCACTTTATAATTTAGGTGTGTATCAGCCAAGGGAACAGGTGATGTTCAGCCTGTCAGGTTCTCTCACTGGTGAGCAAAATTGTCCAACAAAGTGTATGCCGTGTGTATGAAAACTTATCAATTCCTTAAAACTGTGCCAGTGAACTGCTTGCAGATTTTGAGTCTGTTTCAGTCCACTGTTATTAAAGAACTACTAAAGCACAAAATGCTGCAGAATGTTTGCAGGCAATCAGCTTTAAACCATTGCCTTCACGTCCAGCCACATTTCCAGTGCTGCCTTGGGGGTGCCTGGGTGCTGCTTCTGAAGAGCTCCTTCATTTGGCAGCATCCCCTGCACCCTGAAACCCCTTCATACCCCCTCCATGGCTGTTTCTGTTCATTGTTATAAGTGCACTCTTTCAAAGAACAGTGTGTACATAGGCAGGTGTATTTTGTGTACATAGGCAGGTGTATTTTGAGGGACTTAGGAACACACAATGTTGGAAATTATTCATTTCACATTTTGTATGTGAATTTCCCTTGTGCAGTGTCTTATAAGGAGCTGTCTTGCTTGGCCTTTCTGACATTGTATTCAGTGCAGAGATGGACTTTTTTGATTTCTCCAGCAGAATTTTCTTCTGGAGTTTGGCTTCCCTAGCTAAAGTAATTTTAAAAACATCCCCTAAGTACTCTCATATCCATGCACTTGGTTGAACCCATTTATACTGCCCACGTTTTTCCTTTCAGTTTCAGAGGGTCTATATTGCTTGCAGTTCAAACACCAGGCAGATTTGGCAATTCTATTTCATAAATCTTCACAATTCTCTTTCTGGCTTACTGCCCAAACCCCCAAACTTTGGAGTGTGCTGGGAAGTGTGGGTGCTCAACATTTAGAGTGTCATGGTCATCAAAGTTTCAATAAGAACGTCAGCTCTTATTCTGGAAGGAAAGAAAAGCTTTAGGAGAAGCTAATTATATTGTCAGGTACAAAATCATCCCTGAGAGCATCATGAAATCTTTCTGCCTGTACTGCCTGGAGACAGGTACACATCTTCAGACACCACCTTTGGGTACTTGGGGTTTGGTGTTTATGTTTTTGGTGGCTTTCTTTTTGGTTGTGAATGTTGCTGATGTGAGGAGCTTTATAAAAGATGTTCCATGTGAGCTTGGACACTCGATAAGGTCTCTTCAGTGGAACAAATGCAGGCAAAACTGTTGGGTTTTGGTATGACCAAAGGCAGCTCCTTAATTTGTGTACATGTGTTTTAATTTTCTTAAAAACAGCTCTCATGTGATGTTTGTGTGCTCTGGGCTTTGTTACAGCCGTTCTTCCCCTGAATAACCCGTGTATGAGGAGGTGCACAGCAGCCAGGGGGCTGGTTCAGATGGTTTTTGAGGGTCATCTTCACAACAAATCCATAAGGAATAATCTCCTAGTCCTAGGTAAGGAACCTCAAACGTTGAGGGGTGTCCCTGCTCAAGGGGACAGTGCCCTGGCGTGCAGTCCAGGGGCAGCTGAGAGGAGCACTGAACTGGGCTCATCCAAAGATCTCTCATTAGCAGGAGGCCTCTCTGTCCTGAGGAGCCACCTTGGGGAGCTCAAGGGGAGATCTCTGCCCTGCAGCCCAGCAGGGAGGGCTCAAAGGCAGCTCCCTCAGGCTCCCATACCTATGGAATGAAGAGTTTGGCTCACAAATCACATCCATTCAGCAGGAATGCAGGGGATTCCCATGCATTGCTGCTCACTGGGTGTCCCTCCTCCTCTGGGGGGCTCCTGGAGGAGTTTCTGGCCCAGCTGTGGGTCAGACCTTCGCCTCCTTTGGGGCCAAACACCCAAGTGCATCTCTCCATTTCCCCCCCAAAATGGCTTTTCTCATTTTGTCCATATCAGATTGATGGAATAGCAGTAAAAACTCCTGTTGAAAGCCAAAGGGGAAAGAGTTAACAGCAGAGGTGTTTTTCTTCTATTAGTCTGCCTACATAAGTTCAAATCTTCAGACAATTGTAGACCACACTTGTTAATTCAAGAAGGGGACAGGGTGCCTATTTTGAAGAAGGGGACAGGGTGTTCCTGTCACAGGCAGAAGCAGCTGTAATGGTGTGTTATAGGAACAGGTCATGGAGCCACTGTCTAAAACTAACTCTCTATCTATTAAGTGCCTGAGCATCTACACTTTCAGCTTGTTAGCTGGTCAACTTGTTTTCATTTTATTCCTTCTCCTGAACTGGCATTTCAGCTGGTGAGAAAAAGAAAGAGGTGTGTGAAGATTTTTGTCCTTGATGTGCAAGAACTAGTGAGGACTATCTTGGATTTTCTGTCTCTGTCTGTGGGCATAAGACTTGTTTGACAGCAACACTTTGGGGAGTGGAGAAAGGTGCTTTGAGAGACAATCTGTTCTCTTGTCATGGAAAAATGTGCAAGATGTTCAGAGCAGTTTGGGATGAGTCTTCAGATTGTTACAGGGTTCTTTTTCAGATGAGTACCCTGTCCTTTTTCTACTTGGGTTTGTTTTGTTTTTTTTTTTTTGAGCTCTGCTGTCACAGGGATGTCTTGGCAAGTCTCATGCACATTCTTTTATGTGATGTCTGCAATTAAGGTGACATAAACTTGTAAACTTTCAAACTACTTCCCCTGTTTTTACCCCCACTTGCTGTCTAGTGGTGCCACATTTAGAAAAATTCTCCAGTATCCACTTCCTTTGTCCAAGGAAATTTCTATTATTTGGCAGCTATAGTGGGGGCATGAATTCATTGCTCTTGCATTGTGTCACATAGAATTCTTTTTAATGGTCACTTGGATATATTGTGGGATGATCCAGGCAACAGTTTTTTTAATAAGTGGGGATACTTTCCATGGAAAGCTCAAAACAAACATGCCAAACTTGTGCTGAAATGGAAGTACAGCCAAAACCTCCCAGCCAGTCAAAGCAGCCCAGCTAGGAGTTCTTGGAGAACAGGAGTATTTGCAGTGCTGAAGGTGCTGAAGGCATTTTCTCAGTAGAATTAAAGCACTGCATGCAGTACTAAAATTTAGCTTGGAGAGAAGGTACATGGCCATCAGGTGAAAATTCTGCTAACCACTTCTAGTTGTTCTGAATGCTCTAATCTGCTTCTTCAAGTGCTGTTAGTGGTATCAATTTCTCTGTTAAGGCAGCTTTGGCTGCACAAGCTCTGGAGTGAAGAGGCTCCAGAGGAGCCTCTCTGCACCTGCTTTGAGCTGTGCAGTGCAGTGCTCGTGGGCACAGCAGCTCTGCAAAAGCACTGCCTGGGCACTGGGCTTGTGGCTCGTACAAAGGGGGTTTTCAGTGACTGGACTGTGTAATTTTGGTGTATTAGACCAAGTTATGAAGTATTTTAGGGATTATCAGATTCTCATAAAGTGTTGTTGTCTTTTAATTTATGCTGTTTTGACAAATACAAGTAACAAATGTTTTGAAATGGTCTACAGAAGAAAAACATACCATAACCATTAATGGATCCAACTCCAAGCTGGGGAGAATTTCAGGTTGAAAATGCTCCTTTAAGATAATTCCCACTGTGTTGAAAAATATTCTTTTAACCTCTTGTATTATTATGGCTCCACCTTGTAAAAGCTGCAAGTCAGTTTTGTAGAAACTTGTGTTTTGTGTTTCAGCCCTCTCATGTAAGAGTTTGAGGGAATATTGTATTTTCATGCTACACAACACAGTGTGATAATTGTAACCTTCTGCAGAGGAAGCTGTGGACAAAATCAAAATAATTACCTGTGGCTGTGTAGCAAAACAACCAAAATTGCTCTGTGGTTGTGAGCTCAGAATTCATGGTCTGGAATGTATGGCAAATGCTGTGATCTGTAAAAGAAATTATCTTTAAAGTTGTGTGTAAGTATGCTTAGTCCAGGTCATTTCTGATAAGCTCTGAAATGCAAACAAAGCTGAATGTATCATAACCTGCACAGGTAAGAATTATCTGTAATTATGTTTATCAGCCAGTCCTACAATGAAATGTTTACTTGTTCATTTGCAAATTTGCTCACAGTTACTGGTGTGTGTACACAAGTAAAACACAATGTATTTTCTGAAATCCTACTTGTAATAAGATAAGCTCAATTTGAAGAGGCAGCACTGAAATTTATTCACCTGAAGACACCTGTTTGCTGAAGATTATGTCTAAGACAGCAGCATAATGGCAATGGTGCAAAATCCTCTTCAGGCTTTGGTGGAATCCAGTCAATTTTAATACCTGAAATTTTCAGAATTATTAGCAATTCTGGATTAAGCTTTTGTAAATAGTCTCAAAGCAGCACTGCACGGAGCAGTAGTCCAGAGTAAGAGCTAAGGTAACTCTGAAGGAAATACCTTGGCAGCAGCAGCAGCAGAATGGTTGTTGTTTCTGCAGTCTATGACAGCTCCCTCTGCTTCTTAGTAAATGTTCTCAGCTGGAAATTTCTCTGCTGTGCTTGGGTGACTGAAACCACTGGCTGGTGAGTGCCATTGAGAGGAAATCTGGTCTGTGTTTTCTTAATGGCTTAGATTGTATTTCTAGGCTCAGGAGAGGCCAGGTCCAGTAGATCTTCCATAAAACTAAATAAATAATTGATCCAAGGCTTGAGTGACAAGCAGCAAAAATCAGGTTAGATTATTCTAGATTATGACTATTCTTTTTTAATGAGTAATCAAACCCATCATTATGGCTTTGCTTCACATAAATATTTATGTATTAACTAATCCTCACCTCTACTTGCCAGACCCTGTACATACCTGTAATAAATCCCAATCTAATTCTGTAACACATAAATGACAATCCCCCATGCATATGAGCATGAATTTTGAAGGTTGTCTCTAAATAGACAAATTAGGTGGCTTTGTGTAGTCACTTGTCAATGCAAGGACACTTATAAGCATCCAAATTGAATCAAAAGTAGAATATTAAAAACAAATTTTAGGAGTAGCCCACATTCAGGCTGCGTCTCACCTCTACTGAAGTGCAATATATTGTGGTGAATGACTCTAGAAAGGTTCATTTTTCTTTTTGGTGTTTTTTGTTTTTTGTTTTTTTCCTTAGTAGCTGATCTGGCTGGGGAGATGCTGCAGTTCTTCCTCACTGCTGCACTTCCCCTATCCTGTAGTTTAAGCCCTGATTTCCAGCTTTCCCACCTGAAAGAACTGGATCATCATGTTTCATTGCATTGATATCAAACCTGTCCTAACATTAGTTACAAACTCTACATACAGCTCACAAATGCTGTTCCCATCTATGTCTTTATTGCATCCAACCCACTCCTTACAGGGGGGCCTCTGCACCCACAGAAAGTGGGTTGAGAATGCAGTGCTCCAGCATCCAGCCATTCACGTTCACAAACCTGACAAAATGACTCTTTTCTCAAAGGTCTTTCTGATTGATCTACTTGTTTGGAAAACGTCTGTTTTTCTGAGTTATGGGTTGTGGTACTTCTAGTCCTTTTGTGGTATCTTCGGATCTTTCACAGTGGAGACAAGGAGCACAGATTCAGACAGCACGATCTGAGAGGCTTCTTCCCAGACATGGAATGTGCCCAAGTGCTGGTTGACGTGGGCTGCAGCTACAATGCCTGCAAAGGAACTGAGTATTCTGCCAGAGTGCCCCCTCCATCCTGTATTCCCAGAACAATCTGAATGTTGTGTCACAGCCATGTGCCATTTCGAGATCTGCACAGACTTGCACATTTTCTGCTCTGCAACTCAAGGCATACAAAGCTCTGAAACAAGGGTGCTTGGGGGAAGGGAATGTACCTTCCTTCACCTGGAAAAACCCAAGTGCCTTCCACACTTTCTCCCTGAATAGGGCAAAACACTCAGAATGCAGTTTTATGTTTGTACATTCTATTATTGTATGTGCAGCTTTTCTGAAAATTGTGCTTCTAGATAATTTATATTTAGAAAACCACATTTAAAGTCCAATATAATAATAAAAACATATATTTTATCTCCTGTTTCTTGCCTTGGTTCCCTTTGCTGTTATGTTATGACTTGAGACAGTGGAGTCACTGGAGTAGAGAGTCTTTTAGGAAATGTGTCTGAATAAGGTTTGTTTTAGTATCAGACTTTACATGAGTGGCAGTACTTCTGTGAATATGATTAATTTTCCTTAACTCTAGACATGTAGGTCTAAACCCTTCTCCTGGCTTTGTTAGTGGTAGAGGAAAAGAAGCCATTTCTAGGGCTGACTCCCCTTGTTCTCAGCTCAGTGAGCTCCCAGATCTGTCTGGAAGAGGCACTGAGGTGTCAGGGATAAGCTCATTAAAGGTTCCTCTTCAGATAATCCAGTGATGTGATTTTTATCCTGATTCTGGGTCAATAGATAGCTGGCAATTATTTGGTTACTGATAGAAACTTTAACTCTTCTGACTGGAGAAGATCCAATTCTAGATTTTAGGTTGATTTTAAAGATGAAAATGGCAGATTGATTCAAATTGCTTTAATATAGCTTTTTTAAAAAATAGCTTTATAGGTTTTTATATCATTCTAACGCATGTTTTTACTGTTTAATTGTCTTTGTTACCTCTCTGTGTCTTTGAAATTGCAGTGGGTTTTTATATTAGGACCTCAAAGAGTATGTCCCATGATTTTGATATGAGTTGGGATACAGTGCCTGTGATAATCTACCTGATACAGTCAGCAGTTTTCTTGTGAGTGTTCTGTGATCACACTGCTGCTCTCCATTTATAAATTATCCCAGTGCAGTTTGTCCATTTATTTTTCAGCTGTGTTTGTGGCTATGGCTGTGTTCAGTTTTCTGAAAGTCAAAGATACCGGTAGTAAATTCATTATTTGACATTTCCTCTGTATGACCTATTAAACAGTGCTGTTATACAGTGTTATTTCTTTCTCTTGGCTTCAGAGTCTTACAGTGTGTATTTATGGTGTGTATAGTTATATATCAAATTAATGTGTTAAAAGTGCTCAAATAGGCAAAATTATATTTAATCTGTGAATCACAGTGGTAAATGTAAATGACAAAAAGTTGAGGGGAAAAAAGCCGGAATACTGCTTGTATTCAATGCTTCCTGATTGAAAATTACCAAGAGCTGCAGAGAGTGGATTCTAACAAAGAGCTGATTAAAGCTCTGTTCAACAGTAGCTGCAAGGCTGTGGATGCCATGTATGGTGATATGATGTGGAGAGAGGTTTTTGAAGCAGAGAATCTTAATTCTGCTCTATTTTATATCCAGCTATTTTATTTCTCCCAGTTATACCTGGGCCACAGAGACATCCACTCTTGCTGCTTGGACAGACTTCTTTAAAGGGGATGGCGTAAGAGAGTTTTCACAGTATGCAAACTCCAATTTGTTTCTGTATTGTTGGAATACCTTTATCAAAAAATGTCCTTTGTTGTTTTGTATCTCAGCATGGAGATAACATAAATTTGATGATTTGTTTGATACTGAATATTTAATATTTAATTCCTGACCGTGTTTCAGGGTAGTTGAGGAGTGTCCTTGTCCTTTGCTTCCTTACTGAACTGCAGGATCCTCTGCAAAAAGCAGGGACTGTTTTCAAGAATAGCTGTCTGGATTTCTACAGCTCTCCTCATCATTTTCAGATTTCAATGGTGGTACAAAGATGTGATGGATCTTTTAAGTCACTTACTATTTGTCATGTGTTTTGATCAGTTGCTTTTACTCCCATAATTTAGGTTGTGAATGGGTGGTTGTAGCTATGGTGTCTGAATTGTTCTTTCTTTGCTCCTTAAGTCATCCTTGTCTATGGTGCAGCTTTGATTTTTTTTCTGATGTGTGTTGGAGGAATTCTGAGCAGTTTTCTGGGAAAACAGTCTTTAGCTGCCAGTGCCCTGATGATGCATCTCTAAGGCATCTTCCTCCAATTTATTGAACGCTCATTCAAAGACAATGAGACATTCTGCTGATGCCATTGAATAGCACTCCTTGTGCTGCAGCACTCACAGATATTTATGGGTTTTATTTTGGACTTCTAACATCAACTTGGCCTACCTAGCATGAAACACATTTTCACTGGATCCTAATTTATGATTTATAGTAAGGCTGGATATTCCAAAGTAACAGCTGGCATATCCTTTCTTCTGCATAAATTTGCTTATTCTTGCAGCTCTGTAGTAAGTGGGAATTTCCTGAAGTCAGAAGTAATTTTTAAGGTATTTGTGGCTCGTTCCTTGAGGAGCATTATTATATTTGTGCCACGGAAAAGCACAGTACAAGCTTTAAGGCGTTGGGGTATTACTCCATCTTTTCAACACCTCCTCTGATACAAAATCATGAGAATTATAGTATTTTTTTTTTCATATTTTTATGTTCTTCCAATATCTTCCTTTTCCTTGAAAAGCAAGCCTGTATCAAAAATGCCATAATCTGTGTGGAATGTATGTGCAGAAATGGTGTAGGAGGCATTCTGGTGTGTGTCACTGATAGGAGCCTGAATTAATTCTGTGGGGTGAGGTTGATCACACAACTTAGTGTGGTCTGAATCACTGAATCTGCTATTGTGGCTGACCTACAACTGCTGCAAAGACATTTCAAACCTACGTGTTCCCGTTTTTCTGAACATGAATATGCCAGGACATAATATGAATTTCAAAATCAAGCCTCTTTTTGCATGTAGTCAGAAGCCTTTTAAATCTAATTCTTTGCTGTAGAAACAATGTTGCTATCAGTGCCAATATCAAAGTGCAGCTGTGATTTGGATGGAGCAGCTCTGCAGCTGCTCAGCTGCTGGTGCATCCCATGGTTTGGGCAACGGGAGCAGGGCTGAGCAGGAAGGGCACTCACAGCATCCGTGCTGAACACAGGGCTGCAGCACTCACCAGTGTCAGCTGGGGCACTGGAAAGCACAAGAAATTTACTGAAAAGCTTTAGCTGTTCATTGGTTTGACAGGCCAAAGGATGATCTTCCCCTTCTACTTTGTAGGTTTGGAATGTGTAGTAGCTTTGGAATTGTAAAATGAGTATATCAAACCTCTGGTATATTTCTTGAGAAGAAGGGAGATCCAACAAAATCTGTCACTTGTCATGGCAGATCATGAAAGCTTTAAAAGATCTTTTTTTCCACTTTAACTAGTTCAGGAAAAGAGATTATTTTCTTTCTGATGGCATTCATAAAGGCTGTCCACTGTCTAATCTTTTCATGGCATGACCAGAGGCAGTTTGGTTGGCTGTCTCATAAGAGCATCATCCTCAGCAACTTGGTCCTTCTTCCAGAATTATCTACCCAAGTGAAAATAACATTCCAATCTCCAATGTGCTTTATCACTGGGACAGCTGCCAAAATAGATGAGGTTTTATAATAACAACTTCTAGAAAGTAAAACATCAGTGGGAACATTCGTTAAGTGTGACACCATCTGAATACATTGTCAGCTTGAGGATAATCAAGGAATATTTTTTATTATACACATAGTGAGTAATTTGGATACAAAAATACCTCCCGTGGTAAAACTATGTTTTATTTCCTGAAAATTTATTTCAGCTCTGCAAAGCTGGAATTCTGAAAAGCACAAACATGGTGTTGCCTCTGCAGTTTGCATAGCTTCTTTCTGGTTCCAGTATTACTTGAACAGATTTACATGACCTTTGTATGCCCTGTCAGTTATGATGCACAGTCGTGTCAGGATATGCCTTAGAGACACAGACTCTGAAATGCCAGGAAATAATTGAAGTGCTGCTCACTGGCGTTCTGCCTAACTGAGAAAATGATGGATCCAGGGGATAACACTTTTCTCACACAGGTTTAAATTGCTACTGGGCAAGTTTTTCTGGGTTTTTTTGGTCAAAAATAATGGTAAGGTTTCTAGCATTTACCATCAGCATTCCCGAGCCTCCATTCTGCTTTGCTGATCACCATTGGGACCACTGGTTTTATCACAGAGAAGGAACAGAGGCATTGAGCATGGAGTGCGTTGCAGCAGGTAACAAGTGCTGTATGGATGAACCAAAACCTCAGCTGTGCTACACAGGGACAAGAGATCCAGGAGACACAGGATTATCAGGCAGTAGCAGAGGGTAACACGGAAACATTTGTCCAAACTGCTGTTCATATGGGATGGGGGAGCACTCAGTAGAAAGCAGGGACAGGAGTGTCCGCAGCCCAGTCAGTCAGCTGCTCCTGCCACGGGACTACCCAAAAGGACTTTCAGTGCTGTCTTGGGAACCTCTTTGCCACAAAAGTGTGCTGTCAACTAATCCCCAACCTTCAAAAATTGAGCAGTTTCTCACCAGAGGTGTAACTGTGTGTCCTAACGAGCCAAGTGCAGGTCTGCACTCACTGCCATGGATCTCTGGTGTAGGTCAGTGACTGGGAAAGAACTCTGCCACTCTGCCATCCCAGCAGGTTCTAGATTGCAGCCTTGGGTAGATGTCTGTAGTGGCCCATTTTTTTTAATGAACAATGTTCAATTGCTTTTTGATTGTAATGCAGAGAAAACCCTGCAAGATTAGGCAGATGGGAAAGCAAGAGTGTTAAGAGTGCTGTATTGCTTTTGTTATTCTCCAAATATTAGCTCATAATTATTATATTTTTTTTTACTCAATCATTACACTTTGAAACGGACAATAAAAATGAAGAATTGCTGTTTGTTGTGCTGTATGGTCTCTGGGGTGCAGTTCTATTTGTTCTTGGACAGAGAGTTTCAGTTTGCTGGTGTGATAGATTCTTACTCATTTTGTTATGTCTATGAATTATAAACTAAGCCTGCCTAAGATATTTTGACTTCTGGGAATTTCTATGGAAGGTCTTATTTCTTCTTTCTCCTTTGCAAGAGTAATACTACAAGCAAAACTCAAAAATGCACTTCTGTGCTAAGCTGGGACATCAACTGCAGAGTCTCCTGATTTGGGCTGGGATAATGTGATTTGTTTTCCTAGCAGCTGGTGCAGTGCTGCATTTTGGAGTTATGAGAATAATGTTGACACCACAGTGACAGCTCGGCTGGTGCTGAGCAGTGCTCACCTGCAGGCAGGGACTTGGCAGATTCTCCTGCTCAGGAGCTGAGAGGAGCAGAGCCAGGACAGCTCACCCCAGCTGGCCAAGGGATTTTCTACACCCAGGAATGTCCTGCTCAGTGCAGATATATAGGGGGAAGCAATTACTCTTGTAACCCTCACTGATGTCAGAAAAGCTATTCACATATATAAAGGATTTTGTGATACCTTCAGAATAGTTTGGCCCAAAGCCTCAAATGATTTTTCAGAAAGTTTTTGCATATTTGGTTTTGTAATTATTCCTTAGAATATCTTAGAGCAGCTTTAGAGTAGATATAAGGAAGAAATATTTCACAGTAAGTGTAGTGTAATGCTGACACGGGTTGTCCAGAGAGGTGAAAGGTCCTCCATCCCTGACAACCTTCAAGGCCAGGTTCTTTCAGCCCAAACTCTTCTTTCTTTCTGTGCTGATAAGCCTTATGCCTTTGGGTGTACAGTGATTTTCCTCTGTGTCATCTGCCATCATGGCATGAGATGGAATGAGTGTTCCCTCTTTCATCATGTTCTACCTATACCTGTTGTGGCAGTTTCATAAGGAAAGAGTCTCCAATGCAATGCCTGAGGACACCAGCACTTTTTGAAATAATTTTTTATTTCAGAGAAATTTAATATGATGGGGCTGTTTTCCTGTCTCTGCTTCTCTACTGTGCTTAGGCAGCTGCAGCAGAACTGAGTGTATTAAGTTGCAATTTGGTTTGACCTAATAGTTCATCTGTCAATGTACCGTGGGATTAGCATGAATTACAGGTCAATGGCATAGTTAGAATGGAGACAAAATATCTGCAATCAGTTGCAGCAGAGAATTGTCACTTTGACAAAGGATCAAAACTCTCTCTTGTAGGAAACTTGGCATTCAAAAGCTGGGAATTTCTTGAGGTTGATTTGAAGTGGTATCAGTGTAAGAAAGTGCATGGCTTTGATTTGAAATGTCAGCTTTAAAAATAACTTTTTTGAAAAGTGTTTTGAGTTCAAGAGCTTCTACATTCTTCAAGAAGTCTTGGTATTCAGTCAGATTCTGCTGTATGCTGAAATTCATTTTCTTATCTTGGCTATGAAATAACTGATAACAAAATTTGTTATATAAAAGATATCCCATGTCACAGGAGGTTTAGCAGTAGTAATTGGGGAAAGGTCTGTGCTTGAACATCTAAAGCAACAGATCAGTTTTTATAAGTGAATGACAGATTATATTCATAAGAGAGCAAAGTGATAGTATGAGCTGCAGGACCTGTGTCACGGATCTGTGTGATGGCAGGGGGGATTTTTATTATGCAGTCTCTCTACTTGACACCTGGGAAAAGCCATGTACAATGCCCGTGTTTGAAAGCACGCCTGGTCACAGGCTGTCCCAAGCGCATCCCCTTTGGAAGTGACCGAGAGCAGCTCCCCCGTCCCCCGCTGTTTCTGCGGGGACAGCGCCCGGCGCGGGTGCGGGAGGGGTCGGCGGCGGCCCCGCTGCCCTGCTCTGCCCTGCTCTGCCCTGCCCTGCTGCCCGGCCCTGCCCNGGGGAGCGCGCCCGCGGACACGTGCGTGCCGAGAGCGACGAGATGCTGCTGATGCTCACCTACTCCATGGTGCCGGTACGGCCGGGGGGGCGGGACCCCCGGGACAGTCCCGGCTGCGGCACGGGGCCGGATGCTCGCCTTTGCCCGCTCCTGCCGCCGCCGCTTTCCCTGGAGCGAACACTCGCACCCGGTGCTGCGCTCTGCCCATCGCCTGCTCTGTCAGTGCTGGGTGTCAGAGCTGCTGGGCCACGGAGCTTGCAGGGTGCCATCCACATTTAGAAACGAGAGTTACACAAAGGGAGGGAAGTTTGCTGTTTAATGGAATTCCCTATGTTCCCCGTTTTTAAAACTAACACCACTAACAGAACCCCCGTGTGTTCTGTGCTGTTCAGCATCTCAGCATGAGGCACTGGACATCACCTGGCATCTCTGTGAAAATGATAATGCCCTTCCAGTAAGTGTTATATTTGAGGTGGTATTTGATGGATCAGGAGAACGGTATGTCCTTTCTCAGGCAGAACAGCACAATTTGCACATCAGTGAAAAGATGATCTTGCTCAGTAGGAACTAATGTCATGTAGCTGAAAAATCACACAGGTTGTATAGTTGAAACATTTTGAATAGATTGAAAAGCTTTTGAGTTTTGAGTTAGAAGAAATGCAAGAAAAATACTACTGTTGAAGGACCTAGTTAGAAACTGTCCCAGTGAGGACTGTAGGTCTAGATGCATAAGAGTGTAACTCAGGCTCTTACTCATGTATTAATATGACTGGTTTTAAAAATTATTTACAGCAAATACCTCTTCAGTCAATGTTCTGATAGCATTTTTGTTAGTAAACTATTACAATCCTCATTTGAGTCTGTTAGATTTGGCAGTTGAAACTAATGATGCATTAATTTTAAAGATAATGATTGACCATGGCAAAAAACCTTGCTAGGATTAAACTTCAATCTGCATTTCAGATTGCCTTGCACTTGTTCCTTCTGTCTTTCAGGACTAGTGCATTCCATTAATTGTAAATAGAGTAATTGTGCAAAGATCAACAAATGTGCAGCTCTGGGTGAATGGTTCATAAATTATCACATTATGTATGGCCTTGAAATAGCGACCCTTTATTTTCTGGTTATAAACATTAGACTTTCCCATAGAGTTGAGGGAGTTCCAGACTTCATGGTCATAATATTTTTATGTCTGCTGTTTGTTTTGATGAGTTGCAAAATGTTTTAGTGTTGACTCTCATTATGCAGGACATGTAATGTGAATGTTTGCCCAGCCAAGGACTGTGTATTTTGTAAAGATGACTCCTCTACTGATAAATTTTAGTCTCCTCTAGATTAAAAGCATCTCTATGAATGTGTCTTCCAGCTTGGTTTAATAAAGCCTTGTCTTTTTGCTTGAATTATTTTGAGTGGATGAAGGTCCATTTCAAATTTGCCCATCTTGGTTATTCAAAGATAAGAAATTGCTTATTTGGAACACAGATCGTCTTTCTCCCTGGATATGCTACACTAGAAAAGTTTCCATCACTTAATACAAATATAAAATAAAATTGAATGCAATTTTTATTGGCTGATATTGGATTTTAATATCTTCTGCTGATAGAGTCTCTGCATGAACAACCACATGTGTTCCAGTAACATGTGAAATTTAATGGCTAAATGATGTATGGAGTTGTCTGTACCCAATATTTTATTCATATTTTCAGTAAGGATTAAACTGAGGTCTATTGAATCCTTCCTATGAGAGAAACACTGCCCAAAGAGATGGATGGTGTCACAGTGTTAAAGTATTCTGAATAGCTTATTCTAATAAGCACAGAGGGCCAGTTGTATCTTTGGTTTTGGAATCATTTCTGTAGGTAAAGTGAACCAGATACTTTTATGAAGTGCATTGTTTTCAACTTTAATTTCTTTGCAATATTAGGTCCGAGTGATGGTGGATTTGTGTAACAGCACTAAAGGGATATGTTTAACAGGTATGATTGCTGCCTTAAGCATTTCACCTTTGTTACCTCCAGGAACACAGAAACAGTGTCTTCAAAGAACCTGAGGTCAATAACTGTGTCAAAAACCTGCTATTTATCAGAATTTTTAAAGAGATCAGTATGTACCACTTGGGAACTTACCAGCACTATCTCAATATAAATGCTGGAATTTAAGGAGCTCACTTGAAGCTACTTGGAGCCATTTCTCTTTCAAGTAATTTTCATAAGCAAAACTTTTAGATTTGAGCATTTAAAATATCAGTTGAGGTTTAGCCATAATATGTTTGGGTATGTCACACTTCAGGCCTAACATGGGAGGAACATGCAGGGGGTAGAAAATTGCTCCCACTGTTACAACTGCAGTGGAGCAGTGGCATTAGTGAACTTGTGTTCCTCAGCTGCAGGATGTCTCACATGTCACCAGTGAGGACCTGGAGCTGCCGATGGCTGAGCCATGGGAAGGTGTGAAAACTTTTCTGGGATTTGGTGAAGAGTGTCTGCTAGTAGCCAATTTAAAAGCTTTGAGGTCTGTCACAGAATGAGTTGTGTTCCTTTTGGAAATGAGAAGATTAGAAAGCAGCCAGTTTTTATGAGTTAAAGAAAATGCTTCACTTGCCGTGTGGTTTGAATTTTCAAATGGAAACAAGGTCCATTTGAATCAACTGATTAAATATAAATGAGAATTACCATTGTACATGCAAATGTTAAATAATATTTCTGAAGTTGTACGTCACTTCTGCTTGCAACAGTGGCTGAACCACAGACAATCTAAGTTTTGGGTTTTTTGGGCTTCAGACTTGTGAATTCATGTTACTTGGTGCCCTTTGCACCTTTTTCCTCTTAACACCATTAAATGAGTGGCTTTCTCTGCTGCAGGCCTCAATGACATTTGTTGCTTTTCAAGCACCTTTCTTAGGTATCTTAGGATTGTACAAGAAGCCTCAGCTTCAGGGATGAGGAAGTAATTCAATGCACTAATGGATGTAATGGTGGAGGTGTGGAAGTAATGGCCATTTACTGGAAAACTGGCAGAAAGATGATAACTGATGTTACTGCCTGTACTGATTAAAAGAAATTATTTCTGTAATGGACTACAAGTTGCTGAATGACTGAAGCAAGTCCAATTTCTAAATGTACCAACCAGTTTCTGTGGGAAGCTCGAGCCAGACTGGAGAACTATCACATGTGAAAAGCCTGGGTATTGATAGGAATGACAAGAATTTTTTTTTCCTGTTTAAATAGTCTGAATCCTGAACTGCACTGAAATACCTGTAAAACACAGAGAAGTGTGGCATGTATTTTTAATCTGTATTTCCAACAGGATTTTTAATTGTGAAATTCATTGGTAGTATAAAGCCAATATTCTTCCACTAGAACAGGTTTTTGGAGAACACTTACATAAAGGAAATATGACTGTGAGGTATCTTTCATCCATGGCTTTGTGAAGGCACCAAAGCCCCTGACAGTGAGGTTACATTGCAGAAGTTGTTGCCAAACCTTTATCAATTGAAATTTGAAAAAAGCAACACGTATATGTAAATGTGTTACTCTTTTGCTAAATCTGAGTTACTGCTAATGCTCAGATAGTTATTTGTAATACAAAGCATTTAGATAGATGTTCATTTTGAAATGTGAGGGATTTGCTTACACTTTTCCTTTTCTGATCTAGTGTTAATCAGTTCAGTTTGGAATTGCTTTGTTTTCTTGCTAGGTTAAACTCACCATTTCTTCTTGCTTGTGACTTGTTTGGTTTTTTCCTCTTTTTATAGGTCCCCCAGGCCCCCCAGGTAAGACACTTGGACAATTGCAGTAACATTTGGGGGTAATTGAAACAGTTGCTGGTACAAAATATTGAAATACAGGAATGTATCTTTCATAAAATTGTCTTCCTTTGCTAATTAGATTAAGGGAGGGTTGAATGACTGCCTGCCTTTTTAATGCTTGTATTTAAGTCAGTTCCTGTCTCTTCTGAGAGATGGAAGGTTTTAGACACTTTAATTTTCTAGTGGAGGAAGTGAAACACTTGATCAAAACCAAATTAAGGCGTTTAAGTAGCATCTAGGTGAAGAGATGAATTTATACATTAATCTCCCAAGGAAATGGATATTATAATTTAACACTAAAACCATTTTAAAAATATATTGTTTACTGATTACACTCTCCCACCTCCCCCATAACTTTTCCTCCTTTCTTATTTAATTCTGTCTCAGTTCTCACTCAGGTGGTTGCAAGGCTGTGTTATGAATGGTTACTTGTTTTCTTTCTGTGCTTCTTAACCTGTGGGTCTGCTTGGAGTAACTCTCTGTATCAGAAAAGTATGAGTTATGTTTTGCTGGGGTTTAAATATACATATAAACATGCTGCATGTAAATATAGTAGATTTCAGGGTAACTTGCATTCAACAGTGGATATTCAGTCATGCTCTATGGTTCGATCAGGGCCTCCTGGGCTTGATGGACTGCCTGGCTACAATGGATCAGATGGAATCCCAGGAACTCCAGGACAAAAGGGAGAACCAGGAATAAATGGAAAAAGAGGAAAAACAGGTACAGTTTCCCTTCATATTAGGTTACAGTGCTGCTTTGAAATCCAAAGAAATTACAGCTATCCAGCTAAACACAGGTGAAAAATGTAACTAGAGTGAGTATGGTTTGTAGTAAAAATATGTATTCATTGGTGCTTAATACTGGAGCAGTGGCCTTGATACTGAAATGGTTTTTATTTCTAGGTTTGCCAGGACCAAAAGGTGATCAAGGACAGAAAGGAGAACCAGGAGAAATGGGTTTACCTGGCAAGGATGGTATGCCAGGAGGAAAAGGTGCAAGAGGAGCCAAGGGAGAAAAGGGGGACGCACACAATGATGTGATATTAGAAGGTATGGAAAAGTGCAATTGGGAGTTCTCTTGCAACAGTGTACTTGACAGAAAAAGATATGCTCTGCTTCTGAAGCGTGAATGTGATCTGCAAGGGCAGGGCCAACCTGTATAAATATGATTTATATACACAGGGAAGGCTGAGTATTGCTATGCCCAGGAGATTGTTCTCTTTGCAAGGCAAGTCTTCACAAAAACCTTTCTGCTTGGCCTTTGAGTTGAGGGACATGTGAATTTCACCCTTTCCAGAATGCTTTCATACAGTTGACTTCCTCGTGCTCTTTATTTCAGTGTAGTTTTATTTTTCTATTAGAAAATGAGGGGCTGATTTCCACTCAGCCAAATATAAGCTGTGTAAAATTACAGCAGTGTAGCATCTGAAATTGTAACTCTCCAATGGGCCTGTAATCCAGACAGATAAAATGCACTGGTGTCCTACTCCTTGTGAAGCTTTCTCTGGCTCACCTTCTAACAAACAGCATTTCAGAGAGTTTATTGCACCATATTCTGTGCTTGAACCCCTTATGAAAGAGAGATGTTCTGGGGATATCCTGTGGACACGTACAGGTTTCCTGCTGCCTGGGGAAGGGCTGTGTCCTGACACTGTGCTTTGTACACAGGTGCAAAAGGTGAGCCTGGACCACCTGGGCCCCCTGGACCTCCTGGACCCCCAGGGCCTCCAGGTAAACGTAAAGGTAAAGCCAAAGCAGAGCTTCAGGAGAACATCTACAGCAGCAAATGCACAGGTTAGTGCTTTCCAATGTTCTTTTCCATATTATGAACAGGTTCAAGATTAAATCATCGCTTCAAGGCTCACAAAACAGTGAGCATGAGTTTAGTTTTGCTGGCATCAATGAAACTGCATAAGCTTAAAGCTGAACATGTGCTCAGGTGCTTTGCTGAAATATGGTCTCAATAAGGCAGCAGGTTACCTTCCTGTTAGTCTTTTGTGTTTTGCTAATGCTCAGGCAAAGTATTTACAAATGGTGTTTTCTATTAGAAGGGATGAATTTGGAAAGCAAGAGAAATGCTGTTGAAATTTTTGGCTTTTAAATAATGAATTTTAAATTTTAGATGCAAATATAAAGTCGATTTGGGACATCGAAGTGTCAGAACAGAGCCCAGAGAGCCTCCTTACAATGGATAGGAGAGAGCTGGAGCAGAAATCTCATCCTGTTTGAAATTCAGAAATGCATGAACTGTTGTATGAGATAATTGGGCCATTTGCTCAGGTGGCCTCTTTTCAAGGGTTGAGACAAACGGAAATGCTTTGGAGGATAAACTCTCTGATGGATTTCTGATGGATTTTAAATCACAGCATGAAAATGGGAGTTACACTCAAATAACTCTGCAAAGATGAGATTTTCCTCAATGAGCTTTTATGATTTATGACTTAGCAAACCACAAGATCTTATTACCAAAATTCAATGAATAATCCAGATTTTGTAATTAAATATTCATCTCTCTGTCAAGGAAAGAGAATACATATGCTAAATTACAACTGTAATTAACTTATTGCATAAGAATACAAGCTTGGCTTTTTCAAATTAAATTTTGAATCTGGTAAAACATAATTTCTTCAAGAGAAGTGAATAATTAGTTGGAAGAGCAGGTATATTTTTTCTCTCTGGTACTGTTAGTGAATTCTGAAAGAAACAAAGCGTCTCTACTCTGTCCTTCCCACCTTCCCCCAACAGACCAAATGAATAGTTTTAATGACTTTTAAACACCACTAACTGTCAACCAGAATATTTTATGATAGAAATCAGCAGGATATTAATCTTGGTTTTTGATGAAAAGAAAGTCATGAAAATTTCCCATAAGAACCTCTGATTGAAAACTGTCTCTTTAATTTTAGTTGCTTTCTAATCCATGCAGCTGGAGGTATTGCAGATATTCTCAAAGACAAATAGTGCACTCAGCTCTGGTACAAGCACTGACCTGGCCTTTGGCTATCCTATAGTTTTAGATAAACTGCTGCATAGGGAACTGCTCCTTCAGTCAACTGCAACTACTTGACTCAGCCCAAGAAAAATCAACTTTGCATTGCAATTTATAATTTCTGCTGAGCATTTTTGTTTTTTGAACTGTTCTGGAAGTATTTTGGAATCAGAAGCTGGAAGAGGATCTTGAGGGATTGGTAAATTCTAGCTGTAGGCATTCAGCTTACCCTGGCTGGGTGGATTGTTTGTGCCTTACTTGGAGACACACTGTGATCACTTGCAAACTATCAATATCATCTCACCAAATGCCCTAGATAATGGATGGGAGAAATACATGTTGTTCTTGCTCCATCTTGGAGTAGTTTTCTTCTGCATGAACAAAAGGAGGATATGACCTAAAGGAGAAAACAACAGTGCAGTATTATCTGTCCTTTCTTTCCTGAATGTCATGGTACCCTTTCAGCATTACTTTATATTTTTTCCTATTTTTAACTCTCTTTGTCACTTAAACCTCATCATAGACCTGTAAATCCAGAAATATATTAGAAGGCAAGAATGAAAATGCAAGTCTAAAAAATTTGCAGAGTGTCAAGCAGTGCAAAATGCTAGAGATAGAAGTTAAGAATGGAATTAGAAAACAAGGCTGCAATGAAACCAGCAAAAAGCTGAGAACTGTTCTTTGTGGTTATTCATTCTAAGCAAACTGAAATGTGTCACATTGTTTTAAGGGCAGAAGAGATACCTGGCTTTATAGAAAAGGGTCCACAAATAATTTAATTCAGACATTGTTTTAATAGTGAATGCTGGGAGAAAAATCCAGCCAGTTACTCCTTAAATTGTTGCGGGGTAGGGAAAAATATTTCCAGGTATTTGATTCTAGTGTGAACCATTTCTACATGTGTAAATAATATAATGTGTCACTTCCCTTAGTATTCCATCCTGTTTCTTTAGTGGCATGGATCAACCTTTAGTGGCATTATGTACTCAGTACATGTGTCAGTGCTTTACTGATGTCTCAGGCATTAACAGCATGAACAAAACTTTCTGTGCTGCCTACAGGATCCACCCTCTCTGCGGCTCTGTGGGGATCTATGCATGAAGTTTTGAGTTTAACAACTACTCTTTCCCAGGAAAATGCTTTTCGTCTTACTACTAAATCAGCCATTTTCCAGCTACCCCAGCTGTCTGAAGTTATCTCATGAAAAGGGCAATTCTCTCTTCCTAAGTGGCTACTCAGAAATTCCCAGCTAAGGAACTAAATGTTGATTTAATTAGTTACACCTCAAAGTTGACTGCCAGCCTGAACACTTCATTTCCTTGGCAGAAGTGAGAGCAGGTCTTTTCTTATCTCATTTTTTGACCACACCAAACGAAGGATTTTTTTTTCCAGAGAAAGCAAAATCCTAGTTGTCATTCCTTTGTTTTAGTGGAGTCACTGATGTGCCCATCTGTCACGTCAAACAGGGTAAAATGTGTCATTTTTCTCTTTCTCCCCCCCCTAGGTGAGACATGTGCTGTACCAAACGATGATACCCTTGCTGGAACGGCTGAAGACAGAATCCCAGGTCCTTCAAAAAAAGCTGGTAACCTGCTGCAAAGTGTGGCTCAAGTGCTACTTTCTCTCTGAGTGTCACAGATCATGGACATGTGCTTTTTCCCCACTAGAACGTGTCATAAGGTCTGTAGGAAGTCCTGTTCACGTTGTCAGTGTACAGCAAACGTTTGGAACTTGGATGAGGGAACCTGCAAACATAAGTGATGAAAGGATTTGGCTCACCATGCACTTTTCAGGTATTTTTAGTAGTAGCCACTGTTATCCTGACATTGCTTCCTTAATCCCTTCAACCTCAACTCATAAGAATGATGAATTTCACTCACACCTTTTTCAGAACATTTTCCATATTACCTGTTTAATACTTGACTATATATACGGTTGTAGGCATCTGTAGTATCTTCAGACATTTTCAGAGAAAAAAAATCTGAGTTTGAAAATAACTTGATGTTTGGGTTTTTTTTTTTTTCACCAAATCCAAGTTTAAGTGTATATTTTTTGAGGCTTTTTATCCTTTTCTTTCAGGAGTTTCTGTTTCCTATGGCTTTACTTCCCTAAATTACAGCTTGGAGTGTTTTTTTCAGCCTTTTCATTTAGCGAGGCATGAAAGTGAGTCAAATGCTGTACAAGCTACATTTAGAGCAGGAAAATGTCCAGGAGCTAAGTGGGAAAAGGAAATATTTCTGTATACACAACTGTTCAGAATGAAGGCCCATTAGGTCTGTGGGAAGCAGGCTCTTGATCATCTTTTCTATAGATTGTTTTGTGTCTCTGGATTCTTTTTTCACATTCCAGCAAGTTGAATCACTATTGAAGACACAAATACAATTATTTGTCAGATAGTTGATTGAGACGGACTTTCAGTAAAGACTGAACTTTAGGATAGAGATCTCAAAATTAGATGAACAAACAACTTTTTTCAATATGTTTTCCCTTGTTTAGGAAACTACGTAAAAGAATATGAAAATTCCAATGCCTTGCTGAATGACAGCTACAGGATCATTAACATCACAGGATTCTTCTATGGATGTGGTCATGCAGTACAAAACAATCATCTCTACTATCAGAAGGGAGGAACCAATGTCATTATGAGGTAAGTCAAAGATAGCTGGCCTAAGACGAGTGAAAGGAGGAGCAATGGGTTAGAGTGCCAGAGGTGAACCTCAGAAAAGCAGACAATTCTCCTTGTAGCATTTTGTGTTTCTTTTTGGTCCTACCTAAAGAGGAAGAATGGAGGAATGGTTCAGAGCTCTTTCCAGAACAGAATAACTCATAATTTCCAATCTGTAACTAGAATATGGGCCACCAGCATTCCAATTTATGTGTGCAGATGTTGTGGGAAGAGGAAAACTGGGAGACTAGCTCAGGACCACTGCTCTGCTGTGACAATTCTTTAGGCACTGTTCAGCCCTGTGCCTCAGGGGTTCACCTCTGTAGTTACCACGTCATAGAGCAATAGGTCCCAGGATGAACAAGATGCCACGTGCAGAGAGGACAACAGATTCTCCTCTTGGCTATCCTGGAATCTAACACGTTCTGTTCAACATTATATTACCGTGGGTATTCTTCAACTTGGATTCTTTGCTGTGCTCATAATCACAAGAAAGAAATGAGAACTGGCTAAGGAATTTGGGTACCAGAAGAAAGGATTAGATTTAGAACAAGCTGTGCATTTACCTGCATCTGAGTCAGAAGTGGTTCAGCTGCAATGTGGGAGGCATAGGTGGGTGGTTTTGTGACCGTGGCCCACTCATGAAACTTGGCTTTGCAGCGCTCTTGCTGTGCTCTGCTCTGGCTGGCAGCAGCAGGGAATGCACTGAGGCACCTGCTGAGGACAGGGCGACCTGGAGAATTGCACATTCCATTGGGGAGGAGTGGCTCCAGTGTTTGATTTCCTCATAATAAGAAGTTTCTTCTACTTTCCTGATATATCTCACTGAACTGGAACGGGGAATTACATCTCTTGTTTCAGTTTCTACTGAGGACAGAGACAAACTACACAAATCAACCCCAAAATCTCACCTTATGAGAAGAGCCAAAGACAGTCCAAGGGCAAATGAAAGATTGCTTGTGCTTTCAAGTTCTTATACAACTCTGATGTCTGAGCCAAGAACATTTACTATGCTTTGATGTCTATTCCCAAGCAGGTGTGAGTGCTGCTTTCCTATATTCATGTGGACGCCAAGAAATGTGGGGAAGCTGCAAGGATTCTATAATATTTATTCTGCCAAGCACAAACTCACTTTTAGGCAGCCTCCTTCAAACATCTTTCAGCTGTTTCCCTGGTGGTCTGTAAAAGACCAATACAGTGATAGGGCAGAGAATCCTCACATTTTCTTGCATACCGTTAATTGGGAAATGCCTTCATGTACAGATGAACACCAACTATTTGTGGAATTTTCAAATCCTCTCAAGGAGCTGCTGAGAAATGGCCTTTTTGGTCTGTCCTTCACTCAAGATTATTTACCTTCAGCACAGACAGAATGAGGCACAATGTGACAGCAATGTCCTTGAATTTGGGCTCTATAAAAGCTTCTGGGAGTTGTTGTATTGTTTTAATGGAAAGTACAGGTGAGGATCTGGTTAGTCCATTTTGCAAATGTTGAAAAAAAAACATTCAAAAGGAGTTTCGCTTCATGTTTAAAAACTGGTAAAACTAGGCTTGTCTGACCCTTGGCAGGTTTTCTCAAGATGGTCAGACTCCAAACATTGTGGTCATTTCATCCTTTTTACTTTGTTTCATAACATGCTTTACTATCTCTGTTATTTTTGATTGACTTCCTTGATATTAGTAACCAGAAAAGTGTTTGTAGCTTGAATTCTGGTGGTTGATGAAACTATTAGACTATATCTTATCCTTCACCCCAAGATGTCAGAAGATGAAAGAATTTTGGAACCATTTGGAATTCCAGGCTGGACTGTCCCTAACTGGGGGAGCCCAAGAGAACCTGGGAATGAAACCTCACTTTTTTGTTCCCTTCAGGATTTTCACATATAACAGGAAAAGATTGGGTGTGGTATCCTGCAGAATTTGTGTATTTCTAATGAATTGAGATGCTTTCTATCTTGTTGGCTTTTTATAGAAAAGAATCCTGAAAAAGATATGCATTTCTGAGCAATTAGTCCTGTCAAGGGCTGTCCTTCTAGCCCTTGCATGAGGTTATTTACAGATGTGAAGCAGTTAACAAGATTAACAGGGTTGACACATGTATTTCTCAAATCTCCTCCAGCCTTTAACTGTTTTTATTATTGCTCATACATGCTGCTGGAATATGGTGTTGCTGCAGATGTGAGTTTTACAAAAGCTGAGGGGAATGATCTAAGTTGGTTATTCCTGACTTTTCTTAGGATGATTTTTCCAATATATGCTATCAATGCTGTTTAAACAGAAAAATTACTCTTCCAGTATAGTGTGTTTCTGGATCTGAACTGTTCCTGTGATTAAGCCTGGCTTTTCAGAAAAAATATTTGCAAGTGTAGCAGTTTCCTTTCTCGAATAGTATTTTTCCTTCCTCTATTTGAAGCATGGAGCTATACAGTGAGAGAGAAGTAACTGAAACGTGCTTCTTTGCAGAGGGCATTATTTAAAAAGATAAAGCCACACTCTCCCTGCCTTTGCTGAAGCCCACTGTTATTGGGTGATTAAATGCTGACAGCAGATGTGTCTTGGGAAGAGCTGATTACCCTCCTAAACCAGTAGAGGAACATAGCTGCTCACTGTTCCTGCCCTCAGATTATCGACTCATTAAGGAATTTCAAGGAATAAAAACAATTTTATACATCAGAGATGGAAGTATTCAGGCTGTCCCACTGAGGCCAGCATAAGGTCACAATTTTGGCTCTGTAAAAGTAGATTTTTTATTCCTTTGATGTCTACTTGAGTAAATCACCGCATTATCTGAACTGTTTTCATCAGAGGAACTCTAACACTAGGTGAAGCTGGCCAGAATTCCTGCTGCTTTGGTCAATTACATTTTTTCCCTTTAGCTCTCACCTAATCCAAAGCAAACTTTTGTATAGATCCCATTTCCCAATTTTGGGCCTTCACCTGGTATTCTTTTTCATACCCATTCCTTTTAGTAGCTTCTTTCATCTTAGTGACAATAAAACTCATAGACTAAATAAAGTGAAACCTACTAAAGCAAATCCAGGCTCTTGTGCACCTTTTAGATTGGTTATTACTTTGTAATTTTCTCCTGATGTTTTGGAAGTTTCTTTGAGAACTTAATCTTAAAAGACATCAGAATGGTCCTTGAACAAGTATTTGAACACCTCTGTCAGTGATTCACCACCCTATGTGTGTGAGATGAGCTCTGATCACCTGTACTGAATCCTTGCTGTCTCTCATTTCAGATTTGGGCTCGATAAGGCCTCACTGGGTGCCCTGCTCATCGAAAATGCCTTACACCATGGCAGGAACTACCTCTTCTCTAACTCCAAGACATATTTCAACATAGCAGTGGATGAGAAGGGTCTTTGGATCATATATGCCTCCAGCACTGACGAAAATATAATGGTGGCACACGTTGATGAAGAAACGTTCTCAGTCATTCGGCACATCAATACCACCTACCCTAAGTCCAAGGCTGGTAATGCATTCATAGCACGTGGCATTCTGTATGTTACTGACACTAAGGACATGACAGTAAGTTTTGCTTTTGATTTACTGAAAGGGAAGCAGATTGATGCAAGGTTTGAGTTACGGTCTTCACAATCTGTTCTTGCAATGCTTTCATACAGTGTGCGAGACGAGAATTTGTACACGTGGGAGAATGGGAGCTTGATGATATACCCAGTGCGTTTTGGCAGATGAATTTATTTTCACATGCCACCTTTGACTAAAAGCTCTGTTTAAAGCTCTTTTGCATACACACGGGGGTCTCTTTACTTGGTATCATTTTCTGCTGATGGTGGTTTGTGAGTATAAAAGGGAGAATTTATTTGGTATAAAAGGGAGATCAGGTGCCTTTGTATAAACACACATCAATTACACAGGCCATCCTCATCTTTGTAAAAATTGTTGTTCACTATTACAGCTGGCATGCAGCATAGACATACTTTTGTTTTCCTCATTATTCAGCTGATACTTGTGTCTAATGTACATTGATTATTCCATGGTCATGTGCTCAGCAGAGACTGTTTGTAGCTTTTATTTACAATCACCTTCTCTACAATCATTTTCTAGTCAGTGATGATGGTCTAATATAAACATCTAAATAATGAACTTTTGTGTACAAATACCTTTGTCACTTTCATTTAATTTCCAGGAATTCTCTGTGACCATTTTTTCTGGACAAAGGTTTAAAACTGTTAAAAATAATGGGAATGGAAATACTTGTTTAGATAGGAAAAAAGAAGAAAGCTTAAAATTTGACAAGTCAAATCAAGTCTTAATAATCAAAAGCAAAATCCAGCCAAAGTACAAGGAAAATGGGAATAATGATGTTAAATACTGAATACACATGAATTGTGTTTCTTAAGTGGAGAGTTGGATGAAAAGTAGCAAGGTTTAAAATTAAAGACATAACTTTTATCATTAAAATTTCATTTTTAACAGTATTTGAGTTTCTTGTGTTGCTGCAGACTCTTTCTTGGCTCTCACTGCCACATAAGCTACACCAGTATAACTTGCTTATAACCTTTTAATTATAGTAAGGCATATTTCTAAAATAACATGTCTCCACATTCATCCATACAAATGAAATCATAAGTGAAGGGTATATACTTTTTTGCTGCTATTTTTAGAATCATCATACTGCTTAGAGACTTAATCTGTTGTTAACCATAAGTCAGAGATTGCCAATCACATGCACATTTTTGAGTTAGAGGTGAGAAATAATAGGAACTTTTTAATTTTGTTCTGGTATTTCAGATTTCTAAAATTAACATTGGAACAAAAATCTCTACTATTGTTTTATGTATCTAGATTCAAAATCATGCTCTTGGAAAACCCCTGTGTGAACTCCTAAGCTGCCTGTACTAAAGGCAGCTAAAGTTCATGGAATGCACCCTAATACTTAGACGCAAAGTGTTATTTAAATCCTGAACTGCACTGAGCTGTTTAATACCTGTGTGATCCAGGCCCTGTCAAAGGGATTAATGAATCTGGGAAAGTCTGTGCCTGCAGAATCTTGTCTAGTATATGTGCTGGAAGAATTCTTCTGCTGCAGCTAAGCTCCAGTGTGTGCCACAGAGATGGCTGGGCTCCTCTCAGGACACTAGCTGCTATCACTAAGGCCCTGCATGCTAAGGAGAGAGATGCAGAAGGGAACAAAAAAATCATAATTAATACTTTCAACTAGTAGTGTATACATCAAAACTCACAGACTAACAATTCTATCTATACCTTTATAAGGAGTGTGACACTACACTCCAGAGCTGCAGTTCTGTGGCTGCTTGTGACTTCTGGGGGTGGTGTCATGGTTTTGGTTGGTAGTTTTTTTCATGTTTGTTTGATTCTGGTGTTGTTTCAAAAATTGAATTGTGGTACTAATAAAGTAAACACTTTCGGCTAAAATACCCCCAAAGTCAGCAGTATACTCGGGCAAACACAGTTCAAGTCAGATGTGATATTTTCTAGATAATGTACCTATCTCAAAGCATGGTAAACTTCTGCATAACATTTTTGAGATACTTGGATCAACTTCTTGGAGAAGGAAGGCCAGGAAATTCTACCTCTTTTCCTCTTTTTCTTGCAGCTGTGGAACTTAACTCTGTTAACCTTGTACTTCTCAAGAACAGCTGAAAATAAAATGAAAACAGCTAATCTTTATTATTTCAGTACAGTCTGAGGTCAAGTTAAAGCTAACTCATGAAGTGTCCAGCCAGTGTACTGGAGATTTAGATAAATCTGTTTAAATATAAGGAAGAGTTCGAGAATGAGCTGTTCCATGAAATAAAAGTAATTTATTTAACTTACAAAGAGAAAACTAAACAGTGACATTTACCCTTCCTTCTTTTCATACTTTTCCTACTTCACAGGCTCCAATTAAAAATCACCTTTGGAGAAAGGTGCTTTTTATTCTAGTATATCTTACAATACAGCACAGACATCAAAATTTCATTGGAGGAATGAGACAGTTTGTTAACATTTAAATACATAGACATCCATTCCAGTCCTTGAAGAACATGTTTTTTTGTTTACAACAGAAAAATACATCTGACAACAGTAGCTAGTTATATTACAAGCAAACAATATTGAACTCTGCATAGTTTATACAATATACTCTGGTAATAATTTAATTACCAGTTTTATCCACTATTTACTAGCTGGCCACATAAAGCCTGACATTCATCTGAAATGTGGCATTATATGTTCCATTGGTATTCTCTTAACAGCTTCATTTAATGAAGTATTTTCTGGACAAATGATTTTCAAAACTAAAAGCTGACTAGAATGCTGGATGTCTTCACTACAAACATTTAGTGCTTACAATACATTCCTAAAGTAAAGGCAGGTGTCCAATAGAAAACATAGCTCAGAAAGAAAGGAAAATACTGTGCAAATAAAACCCCATTGCATTTAAAAATGTGTTGATGTGCAAGTTACAGTATCAACTGTGCAATAATACTAACTCAGCATAAAGTGATACATCTCTCACAGTACGTCCTTGATTGCACATGTTCCACGGCATTTGCGTCCATTACACTTTCTGCAGAAATCAAATACACTGAGTACTTTTAATTAAAACTAAACTATTTTACAATGAGAAGTTGTACACATGCTTCATTTAGTGGGAAAAACTGGAATAAAAGTAATCAGAGTCACGTCAGAAATGCTTACTGCCTTGTAAAGCCACAGTGCTTGTGAAGTGACTGACAACTGTCAGGATCTTTACAACACTCACAAAATGCAGCTTGTGGGTTACTGAGCAATAATTCCCCCCATGACCAACCATACTGGGTTGAATTGCTTGCCTTTACAATCCAGTACATGCATTTCCACCCCAGTGATCCTTATGCACATACTCAAAATATACCTGTTGTAAAAGTGTTCATTTTCTCCCTATAATACTTAATGCTGCAGTAACTGCTTTGAAAGGAAACACAACGTTTTCTTTCCACAGTGCATATCACTGTGTTTTTAGCTACTTATAGGGACATTATAGAAACCAAGATTAGCTCACAGGATGCTACAGAATGTCAAAAATGCCTGAAGGTACATTGAAAGCATTGGGAAGAACCCTCATTTTCAGCGTGCCATCTGCTCCACAGGAGAAGATACGATTGCCTTGCACAGTCTCAATCTGGGTGACACCAGCACCAATATTTCTGAAAAGGGATTGCTTAGCATGTTCATTTTTAAATGAATGAATTAAATTGTAGCCGGTCAGTCTCCACACCTGTATCAAAAGAATGACAAAAGGAGATGAATATTAAAGGATTTGTATTTCCCCCCCTAATGTTTCAGATTCCTGGCTCTTCTAAACTCTGTTCAGCAAAGATAAAGGATGGCTTTTTGTTGCCAACAAGTCCAAGAGTCTTGAGAGGCTCCTGATGCAGTGTAAGGCTGCCTTACTGTGGAGCAGCTGGGTATTGGACAAGGTGAAGCCTCCCTGTGTTACCTGAACAGAGCCCTTCTCCCAGCTTCCCCCTGTGAAAGCTGCAGAAATGGACAGGTTACACTTTCACCCAAGATGACTACTGTCAGCTTTCCAGCAGCTGGAAATGCTTTCCTGCTGAGGAATGCTGCAGAGAGTAAGCTGCACAATTAGTAAGTATGCAGAGTGATAGGAAGCACAGCTGCCTGCTGTGTCCTAAGTAGCAGGAGCCTCGTCAAGGTCAGGCCATGAAAGCCCCTATTAAGCAGTCCTCCAGCTTGAAGGAAAGAAACTGTATTCACCTTCTCTTTACCTTACTGTATTTCCTTCCTTTAGTATTCAGGTAAAATGCCCCTTAAAACAGGGAATGTATTTCTGGTTGTTTTTTTTTTTTTCTTTTTCTTTTTTTTCTTTATTTTGTTTGCTTGTTTTCACGTTAGTGTTTTTTTCTTGCTACTCTGACCTCTCAGTAGCTGTCTGGGGCTACAGCACCAGGAGAAAAAAATAGAACTTGATGATACAGAAACTTTACACAATGTTGAAGTTGCTGAGTGCCTCCTGTGTTACATAGAAATGTCCAATAGCAAAGCCAGAACATTTTTAAGTGAGAGAAAACCAAAGGTAAGATTTCAGAACCATGCAGTTTGCTTTATCCACTTAAAACCAGTCTCACAACTTTAAAAGACCATTCTTTAGTGGAAGACAAAACCCACTTGCTTTGTAAGTCTGCCAGCATATTTCAGTTTACATTATAAATGTAAAGCAAGCAGGCTGTACATCAAGCATAGGTCTGGGGGTTTGTTTTTGCTTTGTTACCGGATTTATCTGGCTGTTTACATATGACAATACACTACTTCAGCCAAACACCCTCCTGCAGAACCCAGCTCCTTTATCTGGCCTTACCTTCATGTTGCCTTCGGCCGAACCCGTAACAAAATAGTCCTCGGAAGGATCCAGTGCAAGGGCTTTAACAGCTGACTCGTGTGCTTGGAAGGTGAAAAGGATTTGCCTCTGTCTGATGTCAAAGATGCAGATACATCCCTTCCTACCTCCAGAAATGAGCAGCTGATGCTTGGGTGCATACTGAAGAACTGTGGCACCATGGTCATGACAAGTGAAGGCTGAAGAAGAAGGATGTCAGAATATATTAGATTTGAAACTGTAAGTAGCTCTCAATCTTAAAATGCGTTTCTTCTATATATTCAATATTTTCTAACTTTGCGACACATTCCTTCATATGGGTAATGTCTTATCAGCTGACAGCTCATTGCTCTCGTAAGAGATACTTAGATCTAATGCACAAGAAAACATGATATGCAGTCTAAGTTACTTTAAAATACAGGGTCATACTTGAATTCAAAATTTGAGAAAATATAAAATTCACCATATGACGTTCAATTCCTGATTTAAAAAAGTATAGCTGATCTTGAGCAACCTGGTCTAGTGAAAGGTGCCCCTGCCCATGGCAAGGGGAGTGGAAAGAGATTAATTTTAAGGTCCCTTCCAACCCAAACCTTTCTATGATGTTCGTCCTTCATACTTTTCCATATAGAGCAGATTAACATCATGCTAGAGAACATGCAGAACCAGTCTGGTGCATGTATTAGTGTACAACACAAACTTAGAACTGTTCCCCAGTCTAAGGTTTTCCCATTACTCAAATGCACATAGAAGCTGTATTTCCTTAGTCAGTAAGAAGCAGGGGTTTAATTTTCACACAGTACTTACCATGTATAAGACTGTTACTAGATGAAACCAAGGTGTCCCAGAGGCACACATTTCTGAGGGAGAAAAAACCAAAATCATTATGGCCAAGTGATTCATGGGGTGTTGTGATTCCAACAGTGTTCACACGTCAGTCTAGAAAGCAGAATTGAACCCTCTGTAGTCATTGGAGAGCATTTGTAAAGAACTAAGAGTTTTAATTATTTTCTTTGCCTTTTTATGCTTAGTGGAGCTACAGTTTCTACCCTTAAAATGTTTACTGATCAAAGTTGTGTCAAATAATTACAGAAGTTATTCTTTTCAGAGAAAAAGAATTATCCTGCTTTGCTGAACAGATTTCTATCCCCAGCAACAGCATCATGGCAAAATAGTTGCATTTGGAATACAACTTGAGAAAAAACTGCTTAACTATTGACTACTCCTCATACAAACTAAACTTGGAAACAAGCAACTGAAGAAATGACATCCGAAGAAATTACCTGGGCAAATTCAAGCTGTAACAAAAGTTAGAACAATGAGCCTTAAAGTGTCAGCCACACATTAATGCCCAAGAGCTTGGCAAGTTAAGGGAGATGAATAAGTAGTTTTAAAATTCCTCATTGTTTCTTTAAACACACCTGTTATCATTGGATTGTCCCGATGTAGCAACTAGACTTGAAGAGGTTATAAATGCAAAGTCACTTGTGGTTTTACTGTGGCACTGCCAACTCTATGAAAAACAAAACAAACAGAAAAGTGCAATCTTACCAGTTGTTATTTGCATCAAAAATAACTACTGTCAGTCTGATGTCAGTGATAACAGAACACAAAGAGTCTTTGAAACAAATCTTAAAAACTGACAGTTTGAAACTGAGAATGGAACTATGGATTAAAATCCAGTATAAAATGAAAAGATATTATAACAAGTGACAAAGAACAAATCCACAGCATAGTGTATGACAACAGTCTGAGGTTTAAATTAAGCATGGTCTTCATGTTACATGTTAAGAACCAGTAAAATGTATTGAAGAATGTATTTCTACTAAGTTTTGGGGTTGTAAAATCATTAGTTGTGGCTCTGATTTTTAATTTAAACAAGGGTAATGTTGAAGAAGTATTTAAAATTACACTGTAGCTTATGGTATTGTGCAATTGGTTTTCCAAAGATGTATCATTGAAACTGCAATTTTTTTGCTGAAGTGTGCCAATTAAAAGGCAGCAAAATCAAATATGTCACAACAAAGTCATATGCTCTGGGCCTGTCTCAAGTTTCAAAGACTTTGCTTTCCTCAGCAATAATAATAACAATAAAAAATTCTGTTTACTTACCAGGTAGGGTTTAGGATTTGAGGTGGTTTGGTTTACTTGCCAAATACTTAGAAAACCTTCACCATCAGCAACACCACACTGCAAGGAACAAACCGCATTTATTAGCATGACATGGTGGTTACTGGATGCTTCATGACAGTGAACTGCTGACTTCAGGGAAAATCCCACCTGAACCACCAAACCTTCACCTGCAAATTGATTATCAGTAACAATGATCATCAAATAAAGAAAAATACTAGTTTAGAAGCCAAGTGAGTTCAGTGCTAATTGTTTAATGATTATTTAATGATTGATGCTCTCCTGCATACTCAATTCTTTTCTGGAAATGGAGAAAGTGTTCAAATCTGTCAAATCCTAATGTTAGATGCTAAAGTTAACAAAGGCATCATTACTCCATGACTCTGCTTGAAAATGCTTAAAAAAGTAAGGTGCATGTCAGCATGCTATAAAAGTATGATAAGAATAATTGTGGAAAGATTGTAGTCATGAATGGAAAAGTGACTGAGTTATATTTATTAACCAAAATGAATAACATTTAATATTGTGTATTCTATTATTCAAAATAATTTTAGAATTTTTATTTCTATTTTCTCTTTTTTAGTTGAGTTTCGTGAGTCCTGCCTGAATGACCTTCATGTGAAGCACAGCAACAACAAGTACATCTTAATTTCTGACTTAGGATTGATGCCCACATAATGGTAAGATTGCAATATCTCAAAGCACAATCAAAACACATTTTTAGAATAAGTTTAAATGAGATTCTATGCCACCTGAAAATAGATATGTTGAGAGATACCAGCTATTTCACCTCTACTGTTCTATAACTATGTACAGTCATACCCAGACATCTTTAATTCTCTTTTTATAGCTTTTAACTATAATAAAGTTAAATATTTTGTCAGTAAAAATGCAGACAAGACCTCTTAAAATAACAGAATGGGCAACATGAAAAACTGAAGAGATGGGTATTCCTCCCAATTTCTTTCTTTCTCCACTCTTCTTTCTGTATCTCATATCCCTCCTAGAGTCACTTCTGGCCAAAGCATGTCTTTCTGTACTTTCTGCTCTCCACTCTAGTAGAGTACACTCACAGCCTTCAACTCATAGGCTGAATTATCCCTGTCTTCCAGGTTCTTCTAGGTAATGCATTCTGTGAAAACTTTATCTTGGCCAGAAGATCCGTGCCTATACTGGTTGATAACTGGACTCGATGATTTTGGGGTCTTTTCCAGCCTTAATAATTCTATTATTGATACAAGTGTGCATCTATAAAATAAGGAATGTCTGATGGGTTTTTTTTAATATTTAATTTAAAAATGTCACGACATGGGAACACAGACTTCTGAAGAGGGAGAACAAATAGCGTAAAAATGTGGCAAATAGGATATGAGATAGCAGTGTGGAGCTGAGACAAGAGAAAGGACAATAAGGGTCAGGGTTTGTTACAAAGTTCCCACATGCAGCCAAAATGCACAACACAATACCATTGTTCTAGGGCATCCCAACAGTTCTGCATGGCAGCAGTTAAAACTGCTTCAGAGGTCACAGCACAACCAAACATCTCCTTATGAATAAAACCTCCAAACCCTACAGGTTGTACTTACCTTATTTCCCTGGGCATTGAAATACATCCTTGTCACCCTGGCATTCCCAGCCTGCTGGAAGCACACCAGCTGCTGTGGCCTTGTCCACTCAAACATTCGGACACTTCCATCTTGTGCTCCTGTAAGATCTAAGATTAAAAGATCATCATTAATAGTACAGTATTTTGTAGAAAATTATCAATTCCATACTAGTGATTCACTTACAATACTGATGGACTGGATGTGAAGCCATTCTCTTGACGTTATTCAGATTTCTTTTAATCAGCTTTATATGAAACAAAGGAAAAATAAAATAATTTTGAAAAAGACATAAACACACTATTCAGTTTTATACTATTATGTGGTGAGTGTCCTCCAGTTAAAAAAAATCTATTAAGCTAACATTATTTGAATGGTCCTACATCAAAGTTCCCATAAGAAAGAAAACCACCCAGACTGTCCCATTATTTTCTACATCACAATAATTCTGTGCCACAGTATTTGAGAAAATGCTTAGTTTGGCCTATCTTTTTGGCCAGATCTTGGTCACTGTTGGTCTTTTATGTCAATCCTGGATGGACACTATGATGACTAATGCACACTATTTCCCTACTAAATAACAGACCATAAACAGCTTGCTCTCCTGAGCTGCACACATGGAAGTACTCACCACACCAGCCCCAGTGCTGGTTTGCCCAGTGCCTAGCCAGGGCATGGATGGAGATGGCTGGATCTGACTCACTCCAAATGATGGTGCAGTTGAAGGAGCCAGTGTTGTGGTAGAACCACGGAAGTCAACGTCATCAGAACTGTAAAAAAACAGTTCTGCTTTCAACAAATGTATCTTTACTCCTAATGATCTTCGTTTATTTCTCAAGAGCTTAATGGCAGTGGGTAGAGGAAGTGACAATAATGGGACTATAAATTGATAATTTCTGCACTTAATGCAGTACAAATTCCTTTCACATGCCCCAAATATTTTCATGTTTAATCTCAAGAGATGATCCCAATATAAGAATATAAGCCCCCTTGAGAAGAATATTGTTGGGCTGTTCCTGACCTGTGTGTGCAGTGTGCAGGGAGCTGGTACAGAGGAGGGCTTGCTGCAGGTGATGCATTCACAGTTCTCAGACAGAACAACCAGCATCACACAGCTGCCCTCCACACTGCACTGATGCAAGGGAATGCAGGGTGTCCAGGGTAGCACTTCCTTTACTATCTTATGCACCACATGGGATTTTACTTCACTGTGCAGTGCAGGCATGCCTAAAGATGGTAATTATTATCTTGCTTTCCCTCATTTGCAAAGCAGTCTGTAACTTACTGAAGAAGAGTAATTAACGTTTTTTGTATGCTCCATTTGTGCTCACACAGGTAATATAGATGCAGCCTCACAGAAAATCAATACTCTTATTAATATAACCATAAAGAAGCAATCCTACCTTTTAGACTCTCTGTCATATTCTTCCCCAATCCATATAAATGACTGAGCAGCCAGTAGAGCTGAAATATCAAGTTCTTGAACATCATGTGTAGATGCCAAAACAATTTCATTGCTGTTTGCCTATGCAGCACAAATACAAAATTTATACTAACTATAATTAAGATATTTTATTACATTTCTTGTAGTATTTGAGACTTACCTTGTTAACTGCAAATGCCATTATCATATCTGATTCTTTGTGAATGATTTTTGCTTTTCCTCCAGGGTATCCAAGATCTGCTTCAACCTACAAAACATTTATAAAAAACTTCAATTAGCATGAAAATCCATTTTGTAGCAGTACATTCAGAGTGCAAAAATCTATACAAAATTCATGCAAGAAAAGTTCAGTGGCCTTAGCATTGTTTCAGTAGCTAAACTTTAGACTTCTCATACTCTTTGGTGTTCTAGAAGCCAAAAGTGATATTTGAGTGTAAGAAACACAAAGTTGTGTGTGCAACACTATTTACAAGGTGCTCACTCATCCCAATTATCAGGACATCTGAAGTTAGTTCATGGATTAAAAGCCTGTCACACAGACTACACAGAACACACAGCTTCTGTTAGTCACATTAGAAAAGGAAAGCCAGTTCCACAGAACTTTTAAGAATGTGCTAGAGGTTTGGGAGAGGGGATACTACCTTGTTTTTGTGATCTTCTGCTACGCAGTTTTGTTTGACCTGCTCCACACGATCTTCTACAGACTACATAACATCACACAGTCACAAACACAAAACACATGCACAAACAAATATAAAAAAAGAATGAAACATTCCAAACTAGATTTTAAAGGCCACTCTGTCAGTAAATGATGACAAATGTATTTTTAATTTTTTATAAAAGGCACAGAAACTAAGACAGGAATCTAAACAAACTCACTTAAAATGTAATGCCTCCTAGATGAACACAAAATGTATGATATAGTAAATAAATGGAGGAGTAATACACACACAAACTCCATACTTACAGGAATTCTAAAATATATTAAATGATATACTTATTTCCATGATATTTATGTGTTGGCTTAAATTTTCAGTTAGAACATAACAGT
This sequence comes from Pycnonotus jocosus, assembly GCA_013400435.1. Lineage (NCBI taxonomy): Eukaryota > Metazoa > Chordata > Aves > Passeriformes > Pycnonotidae > Pycnonotus > Pycnonotus jocosus. Next base: position 91,313 of record VWYP01021671.1, read on the forward strand.
GTAACCACTACAATTTGTAAAGCCCCATATTATATATTACTATATAATATTACCTTTATATGTATATATTACTCATGCATATATACATATACACAAAGGAATAGCACATTTAAATTTCTTTTTTAGTATGACACACCAAAAAAAAAAAAAAAGAAGATTCAAATTTCTTTGCTTATTACTGTTATTGCAAGTATTCTGTTTATCAGGATACTATTCAAATACATAAAGGTGAGATATGTCTTGTTTAAAAAGATTTGGTTCAGTTGGTATCCCAATCAACAACATGACAGTCATGTTGATTTTGAAAAAAACCCCAAACATTGTTAAATGAGAGAAACTAAAATGTCAATGAAAAATGGGAAGAAAAATTAAATACTGAGGAGACTGAGGAACAGCTACAATTGAGCTTTGTTTTTTAAAAAAGTTACATCCTTTGTTTACCTCACTCTGCTTTCTTTTCTTTGTGAATATATATCTTATGAACGTCTCCTGAAGAAGTTCTTGCTTCACAAGAAAATGCCAGAGCCTTTTTGCTGGAAGAGCTGAGTAATCCTTTGATCTAGATAAAGCAGAAGGAGGAAAGAAACAGAGTTGGAAGGGACCCACAAGGATCATTGAACTCTCACTCAAGTTTAGGAATTCCACCGTGTGCCTGACCCAATGCTTCTGGAACTTTGTTGGTGGTGCTGTGCCCACTACTCCAGGTTCCAGTGCCCAACCACCTTCTGGGTGAAGAACCTTGTTCTAATTACACACCTAAACCTCCCCATACACAGCTTCAGGCCATCCCCTCGTGTCCTGGCACTGTCACCAGAGAGCAGGGATCAGTGCCTGCTGCTCCTCATCCCCTCAGGAGGAGGCTGCACCTACAGTGAGGTCTCCCCTCAGTCCCCTCCAGGCTGAACAGACCAAGCACCCTCAGCTGTTCCTCACAGGGCTTCACCTCCAGACTCTTCACCATCTTCACTGCCCTCCTTTGGATGCTCTCTAATAGTTTTATACCCTCATTATATTTTGGCACCCAAAACTGCCCCAGCACTCAAGGTGAGGCTGCCCCAGCTCAGATCAGAGCAGGACAATCCCCTCCCTTGCCCAGCTGGCCATGCTGTGCCTGATGCACCCCAGGACATGCTCAGTCCTCCTGGCTGTCAGGGCACTGCTGAGTCATTTTGCACTGTTGACTCAGTTGTAGTTTAATATATTGAGAAAAGCAAGCTATTTTTGAGTCAAAACCACAGTTCAGTATCTGCATTTACAGACACCTCCAGGCATGACACTGTCTAAACACAGGAGGATTAGCCTTAAAAGGACCTTAGTAGAACTGTCTGTCTTTCTCCTCCCCCAGACATCTCATGTATTATATAACTCTCCTGTTGCTGGGATAGGGTAAGACAATTGCTATTGAAGGAATAGTAGAACAGGTTGAATAGGGTGTTCCCAGCAGCAGCCACTGCCCCTGATTCTACAACCTCTGCTCTTTTCTCATTTTCCTTTCTTGTTGCAGCTGTGAAAGGTGCAGGAAAGTAAAGGCTGCTGCAGGACACAGGCAGCTGCATAAGAATGAACAAATGGATGTGTGAAAATCATTTCTGTAGAACATTGGCTATTAGACCTAAGAGCTAGACAACCTTCATTTGGCTGTTTAACATGAGGAGAAAATGCTCTTTAGAATTTCTGTTATCAAAGAATGTGTTTTTGCTCAGAGAAAAAATACCTACTTGAATGGTGTGTTTTCAGGTTCAATCATTGCTTTATTGCGGAGGATAGCTGGTCCTGCCCCTACACCAAGGTCACTGGGGTAAGTATTGATGTAGTTTGGAGGTGGGCCTTCAAACTGGTCCATTCTATCTTGAAGAATTTGTTCCCAGTGTTCTAAATTTTTTATTACAGCAATGCCCAATGGAGATGTTACAGGCAGATCTAAACAGAAATATGAATAAAGTAAGGCTCAGAGAAAAAAAAAGTAAGTTACAGTGAGTATAAAACCCCCATAATAACATAACCATCCAAAAAAATCTTGAAAGGAAGTGTACATGTTGGCAATTTAATAAATAAGGTATTTAATTATTTGAATTTTAAAGTTAGAATTAAAATGTGAAATCTGACAGAAAGCCACATATACAGAAAAATAAAATGTAAAGCAGAATTTAGCATACCTGTGAATTCCAGACCAGCAATGGGAAAGAAGTTCTTAATGTTGTGCAGAACTAATTTTACCATTGTCAGATGTAGAAGAGCCCAGCTGTATAAAAAGAATAGATTTAGTCATGTTAAAAAACCATCAAGAGTTATCTACAGCGTACTTTTTTTCTTCAAGCAAACATGGGGTAGAAAGGTTCTATTTAACCTGCACCTCATTCAAAACTACATTCTTGAACCACTATTCTAGAGCTGGCATTGTGGTACCTTATGTTAAGTCTTAAAAATGAAAATGGGTGTTTCTCAGTTGTTTTCCCCTCCCCCAAAAAGTGCAAACCACACAACTTTAACTTCCTAATCCCTTTTTTTCTGGCAAGTAAATGGAGAGCTGTTATTGTGATGAGAATTTCTAATTTCTGTAATCCTATTGCCATAGAAAAGCCTGCCCATGGTACTAAAATTGCTTATGTTGGATGGTGCAAAAGATCCATATTTTTTTTTTAAATTTGGAAACAAAGTTAAGCATGACATAATTATTCTAAAGTTGTGACAATTGCTGCTGACCTGTAAGAATTGGCATCTGTGTGTTCCTGGATCTGCACATCTGAGAGGAAAGCATCATCCTCTTCCTCATCACTGTGAATGCTTTCATCAGAGTCGTATATAACACCACTGTCTGACAAAGGGAGAAAGGGCTGCAATGCAAAGCAAAAGTCTGTATAAAAACAATATTCTCATCTCTTCTCTGATTTCACTTATGATTCTCATAGAGTTTAAATGACAGCAATTTAACCTGTAAGTCAGTGTCCCTAAAAATATAAGGAATTAGTGAGGGGAAAAGTGTTAATCACTATTATTGACAAGAGTATGTTGTGAAAGTGAAGTAACAGACTTGTAGGCTCTTTATCTTTTATTATGAGGATAGTTAATATTCTGCGTCTTACTACTCAAAATTTTCACTTTATTTTTGTCCTCTAAAATTTAATGGAATTTTCAATTACCTTTGCCATAAAATAGTCCCACATGCTGAGTTCTGGAGGAATAAACTTTTCTTTGTAAGAGGGTCTTTCTGCAGGTACAGGTGGTGGTACATTGCTGTCTTTTACTGGTCTTCCTGGCACCAGCATTCTCATGTTAAACCGACGGCGGTGTTTATCCATCTCTTCTGATGGAAGAGGAGGTGCTAAATTCAGGTAAGTAAAAAAAAGCTGATATTAGTATTGCATCTTTAAAATGTCTGTATTTTATAACTGAAGCAACTAATACCACTATTATTGGTACTGATTTCTACTGATTTAGAATCAAAGCCAGCCTAAATAAAGTAAGTGTAATCATTAAAAAGTTTCATTATGATAAATTCAATACCTGGCATTTAGACATTGGTTATATTATGAAAAATACATTTTACTTTACATTTACATACTAGATTAAGTCCTTAGGAGATGTAGCTTTTTAAAAGTCTTCTAGGCTAAAAAATTTCTCAAGAAAGAAATAAAGAAACTCAGAAACTTAGCTGATAAATAAAGTAGTATGTAAAATATCACTAAACAGTATGCTGCTTCACTAGCAGTTACTCAAATATAAACCAAGGAATTCTTACAGTAGCAAAGGAAATTTGAAAGACAGGCTTTTTGACAACCGAAGTCTACTTTAAGGTGTTATGATTTAAAATGTCTTAATAGTAACCAATACATTCATTTGGAATTTGTTTTTCAAAGTGTTATTGGCCAGGCAATAACTTTAAAGATCACACTTACTTTATTACAAGAGAGCTAGCTATTTAAAAACTATTCTGTTTGTCCAAAAAAGCAACTACCAACACTCATCTACACTGCAAGTCTTTACAAACCTTCATTACCATCCTCTGAAACATCCAAAGCTGTAGCAGCTTGAAGGTTAAAGGAAAACAGAATACATCTCAAATGAACATGACTTAAACAAGTTATTCATGCTATCACCTTATGACAATAACTGTCCTAAATGAGTTTAACTTATCCCATGAATGACAAATACCTGTTGTGCATACTTGTAATGGTGCAATGCCTTATTACTGTTTGGTTTCATATTCTGGGGAGAGAATGTCTAATTTCTGTACAAGTTTCAAGCCTATTGGTGATTAAAAGTCTGTGTGATTTCAATATTGCTGAATATTGCTGAAGTTTATCACAAACAGTTGTATCTGTCTTTGTCTTCAGAGTCTGAAATCATTCTCCACTTTTGCTATTCCCCATTCAGCACATTAACACCTGCTCATCGGTCTTTGTAAAAATCCTGGGTTTAGTTGGAGCTTATGTATGCATGAGCTGTTTTTATGCCAGATGAAATTGGTATTTCTTCTCTGTGGTCTTCTGCTAGGTGAAATCTTGTCATAGAAACTGATTTCAGAAATACTGTTCCCTAATTACTGCAGTCATTAAATAATGCTCATCTCCTATACAAAAACCCATAGATATTAACACTGATTTATATCACCCAGCTTTGTTCCCCTAAAAATAATGGCTGAAAGTCCTGAAAAATGTTTTAAGTAAGCACCTAATATTACTATTATTACTATAATAACTATACAGTTTTTATGGCAAATTCAAAATGTGCCAGATGCCCATTACAAAGGACAACTGCAAGGCTATCATTTGTTTCAACCTTTTAGTTAATGTAACTATTTTCTTGCCAGTAGTTTCTTAAATTCTGCTGTGGTCTCTAGAAGGAAGGGAGGTTCTCCTACAAGGCTAGCAAGGAATGCAGGCCATGAGGATGGCCTTTACGAGCAGAGTACCTGGGATGTTCTCGGACTGGCGGCGGGGTTTGACAAGCAGCTTGACGCCCCCTCCGAAGACGGCGGCCCACATGCGGCTGTTGAGCGGGTGCGCTGCCAGCCGGAACAGCTCGTTGCATGAGTTGGTGGCCAGCGCGTGGATCAGGAGACTCAGGTACACGGCCACTACGGCTTCACACAGCAGGATGTTCAACTTGGGCTGGTCTTCGTCCTGAGCCGAACTCAAGAGGTTGATAAGTGAACTCACACCTGCAAAGAGGAAAAAAAATATCTTAAACGAGTATGAGGATGAACAGAGAAAACGAAAACGTTTTACCTCTATACTTTATGGCAAACACTAGTAGCCACATCATGCTTTTATTCAGATGAAACATACTATTAACAGTCTTCTTAAAATCATAAAGATCAAAATTATAAAAAGCCCTCTTAGGTCTGGGACTTTTGCATTGCACTTCTCTGCAAATGCTATGGGCAGTTCAGTGTGCCTATGAAATTCCTGAACCATTTCCACAGTTTATGCTTGTACACTAGAATCAGCTGCTTTGATGGCTATACCAAGTATAGTAAACATGTAGGACACTACTGTGGAGACAAGAGGCAGCATTGCAAGGGGGTTAGGCAGACTCGAGGAAAACATTTTGGGGTGACACATTGTCATTAAGTTTATCCTAAAGATTGTGGTCTCTTCTTCAAGCAAGATGTTTGCCATATACAAAGTTTATTTTTATTTGTTTTGATACGTGAAAAAGTGAAAGACTGTTATTACTATTTTGAGAACTACGTTAGAAACATCAATCTGTCATTGATTATCCAATATTTCATCCCTCATACAGGACAGTGAAATAATTCTGGCACACGGAGCTGGTCCAGTGGAGCTAGAAGTAACCTTATTTTAGTCTCACCAGGCCACTGAGCAGGAGATGAATTTGGAGTTGCATGCTCTTCAATGCTTTCTGTCCTCAGTCTGCGTCGATCACTCAAAAGCAGTCCTTGATAAACCATCCCAGTAAACTGATTTGCTTCTGTTTGACTGCTACATACAAATAAATATTTTTCTGATGAGAAAGTGAGTGTCCCAAGTGAGAGTGCCATCATATTTTCCTACTGTTTATTGAAAAACCCTGAATAATTGGTATTATTTTATCTGTGCCAAATTGATTGGGCATATCAAAGTTAGCAATGTTTAATGTGGACAAGTATTTTTACCCATACACAAACATTTAATCCCTTTTTAAGTTATGTGTAGGAAGAATTTCCATTTAGGATGCACAAAGTATACTGCAAAAGTAGAACTGTATGAAAACTTCCCTCTTTACCTGTAACTGTGGCTGTCACACAGTGCTTGATAAATGGATGCAGAAAGTGAAGCTGCTAAAGAATGAAGTGTGTACACCTAAAATAAAGAGAACAAATAAGCTATATGTTTTATATAAAAGGTAAGTAAAATACATTTCTTTCTAAAGGATATTGGAAATGTGTTCTGCAGGACTGTTCTAGCTTTAAAGCAAGTGCAAGAAACTTGTAGTTGAGTAGTAACTGAGTAAACTGAGTAAATAGTTACTTTAAGTAACTGAGTAAATGGTAACTTTAAGTTTACAGTACAGTGCTTAGAAAATCACATCTGTTTGTTCAAGACAATTTGATGGCAGTCAACACCTTCTAATATTATGTCAAGATAATTAACTTGATTCTAATACAGAACAGTCACAGTAAATGAGCATATTGAAGCAGTGATTAAGCATGTCCTGTTATGATAATGAATTTTATGGACTGGTTCCTGGAAGCTGTACTATGTAACACTGCAGTTCAATGTAGTAATAACTATTCAATATACATAAAATACAAAAAGTTTGTGTAGTCATAATAGTTTTATCTAAAATATCTTTTTTTACCTCAGTTATGTGCTTATGAATTCCATTAGTTTCCAGGAGTAACAAAATAACTGCTTCTGCATCACAATGCAACAAAAAAGTCCAGTTCTTACAAAGAGGAAATGCAAGGATTTCCTGGAAATCCACAGTGTGCAGGAAACAGTACTGGACAACTGTTAAAAAGGCAAACTTTCCTAAACTCACTCTGTGCTCATTCCTGTCTTTTCCTACTATCTTTCCATTTCATCAAACATTAGGCCTTAGATTAAAGCTATGAATTACCTTGACATCTTCGATATTGGGATGTGGTGGCGATTTCATCTGCACAATAGTGTACAGTATATCATGGATGTGGTTGTTTAAGTACAGCACAGGATTAGCTATCACAGTTTTTGTGGATGCTATGCTTGCAGAAAGCAGTGGTAGTGTTGTGGGTAGTGGAAGTGGAGACTGAAGTTGCTTTACAGTAGTTTCCTGTTTAAAAGAAAAGACTGTATTTAAAATCAGTGCCTTGAAAAAAAAACTAAAATAGAGAAAATTTTACATCTTAAATATATTTCCCAGGTTTTTTATCCTCTTCCACTGCCATCTACTTAGTACAGACAGGATTTTACTGTCAAAAGCAAGTTATTATTTACTCTAATAACAAGGTTCAGACCTGACAGCCAAGTTTGCTGGAGCACATTTTGATTTCATGCAGGTAGAGTATTTTCATGTACTTCATTAGCAAGTGTGGTGATTGCCTGTTAAGAACCACTAACTAAAAATTTACTTGCAGTAGCAGAAGTTGATACAATAGCCATTGCTCTGAGTTTAGTAAAAGCCAAATTTGTACTCATCTGAGTTTCTCAAGGGGAAACAAAGAGAACTTTTAAAAATTCTTCAATGGACATTCTAAGCCAAGTACCACCAAAACAGCTGTCTGTTGCCTCTGTTTGAAACAGGAGAAATCTAGGACTAGAGCATGTTAAAAGACTTGCCCAGTATCAGATCATCTGCTGTAGCTCAGTGCAGTAATTATGACTTACTGTAAAACATCTCCTTTTGTAGGAAATGTAGAAAATGCCATAACATTTGAGTAACGAGAGTAGTACACTATCTGACTATACCATTTGTTGAGCCTTGAAGCTAAGACCCCATTCCTTTTAACTCCTTTGCATGATCTGCAGAGGTCTAGGAATAAGATCTGGTTTTATTTCAGTAACTGTGAATTTAATTTATTATATAGTTACCTAGAAACTGTAACCAAAATTATGTCATAGTAACACATACAACGCTGCAGCTACAATATAAAACAGCAACATTTATATTCCATAATCATGAGTAGCCTGATCCTCAGTGTCACAGATTCTTCAGAACCAAATAATCCATACTGGGAAAAGCAGCACACTTAAACAGCAAGTTCTTTCTCCAAGAAATTAAAATTATCCTGACCATTACACTTGTAGAACATCAGCAACATCTGTCTAGACACAAACTCATGCATTTGACGTAACTGACAGTCTAGAACTGTTCACATTCATCAACTGAAATTAGTTGAATTTGCTCTACCTGTTGTGACTCCTGCAGCAAGAACTTCAGCTCCATCCTTACAGATGCTAAACCTCCACCTTGTGCCCCATGAAGACTACAATAACTGAGAAAAACTCTGAGAAGAGCTTGGTTCTTCTGCAGCCACCACTTCCGTCTCTCAGCATGTTCTCGCTTTGCCTGTAACCTCCGTCTCTCGATCTGGTGCCGTTCGTAGGAGCCAATGTCTGGCTTGTCCATAATATCCTCGGGGTCAAGCAGATCCCCATTTACTTTGGTATATGTTTTACAGTACTCTTTGTCCCCTGCGTCGTGGTTGCATATTTCATGCATAGCAGCAATCTCTTTTTCCAGCCAGTTGTACAGCTGAAATCTGAGCTTTCCCCCATCCACTTCATACCCTGTAGCCAAAGTCCTCAGTTCGGTCATAAGGATTTTCAAACAGGCTCTGAACTTCAGTTGCTCAGCAATAACATCAACCTCGGTGTCTCCTGCCTCAGAAACCTCCCCATGTGGTGTTTGAGCCACGCTGGTGTCTGGGGTCCTCTCATCTTCACTCTTAGAATCAGACTTTTTCATCATTATCCCAACATCCTTGTCTTCTTCATCTGACCCATTTTTATCTTCACCCCAATCAAGAGTAAGTGGCTCATCATCAAATTTTACTGCTGGTTGACTCCAGTCAAATTGTGCTGAAGAGTCAGCAGTACTCTCCAAAGCAAAGGAGGTTGAAATGGGTTTTGACCAGTCTATATCACCACTTCCAGCACCATCCTGTAGGGCTTTGGAATCTGAAACATCAGCCTGGATTGAAGGACTGGATGAATCCTTTTCCCCAGCTACAGCAGACTTTTTCCTTATTTTTGGAATTTTGGAAAGGACTTCAAGGGCTAGTACAGGGCAGCCCACTTTAAAATGAGCATTTGCAGTAGTGAAGAATAATTTTCTTTCTATAAGATTAATTTTATCAACAAAGCTTTTCTCAGTTTTTATACCTAAGGTGGCCAGAGTTCCTTCTGGTGAGCTGAAGTATCTTCGGATGAGCAAAGGATGGGTCCGAAGATAGTTGTAAAAACTGAACACCACAGGATTACAGGATTTGACGATAACTGAGGAATTAAACAGATATGACATTTGTTGAAAATGCCTTTTAGATGGTATTATTCTGTTTTGCAGTTATTTCCTGCATTAGAGATTTATTGAAACACACAAAGACAATTTTGTTAAAATAACAAAAAAAAATTGAAAAATATTTTTATATTGAAAAAATTTTATCAATATAAATTTGATAATTATTTATCAAAATAAAATGAAATAATTACTTATTCCACATGAAAAGAATAAAGGTATGGGCTGGATGAGTAGAAAGATACAAATTCTATCATTTGCCTCACAGCTCCATTGCACTCAGCTAAACTAAAAGGCAGCTGAGATGATCATCCAGGTAGAGATTTCCCCAGGGAAATTCCTATAGGGTATATGAAACCTATGTAGCCACCTGTCACTTAACATTAACCTTGAAGAGATGGGATAGGAAATCCTGCTACAATACTGCTAATTCCTAGAAGCAAGAATAAGAATTTAAGTCCACTGGAAAAAAGACCAACCAGTGTTCCTTACTAGGGAAGTATTGTATGGAAGTGTCAAACAAAGACAGCTCTCCTGTGCTTAGCTGACAGCAGGAACTATATTTGGTGTTAGAGGGTTGAAGACAACTCTTGCAAAGAACTGAAAACGGATACTTATATTCTTTTAAAGGATTTCTCCCAGTCTTCTTTTTCTTAATAAGTTTTCCCTATCAGATTAATATTTTTTCCCTTACCTGGGTTTTCATCATCATCTTTGGGTGTTTGTTCCAACAACGTATCCAGTGCTCGTGTGTAATCTTTCATTATCCAGTATGCAATACTTCTCAGAAATGGATCAGAATGCAACTTTGTACAGCTGAATCCTGTTCCATCCTTCTGGCAACCCAAAATCTTTTCATAGAGAATGGAGGTGTACGTGACAGAGGTTTCAAACTCTGATTCATACAAACGAGCAATGACCATGGCCAACTGGATGTCTTCCATTTTCTCAAGGCACACCTATGATAAGCAGTGGGGAAAAGGTTTTTTATGAGGGAAAGGGAGTTCGATAAAATGAACAGCAATACATGTTTACAGAACATAATTTTTTTCTCCTTTTATCTATTCTTTGAAGTATAAATTAATCTTTGGGTCAAAAATGTGATAAGTGATAAATATCCAAGTAACATTTTCTTCTGTTTGGAAAGAGGTATACTTTTCTCTATTTTAGGGATTTTAACATGCATAGCAGTACATAGCATTAAAAATTAATATGGCAAAAGATAAAGATGTCTATTTTTATTCTATCTATCTAGTAGAATAGTTGCACACTCCAACTTTCATGTTATTACATCACTGGTAGGATATTTTTCACACCATCTCGTGCAGAATTACATCTCTGAGGAAAATACATTTTCAAGTGAAGACAAAACTGTAAATAAATAGGCAGGTATTCTAAAGGTTCTCTAACTCTTATCCTCTCCTGAGAGATACTGCTCAGCTTATGATCCTTCTCACAGTTCTCACCTCCCTTGTGGCAAGAAGCATCATAGCTCCACTAAAAAGGGATTCCAGAACTGCTTCAGAAGAGAACTCTGGACTTCTTTTTTTCTACTTAATGTTGTACCAATAGGTACAGAATACCTGGAGGCAGAACAGAGTGCTATAACTTAACTGTGTAGTTCAAACAAAGTTTTGCAGAAGGGTCACAGCTGGTACTCCTAAGAGTGCTTCCACTGAGGAATGGTGTATCTGAACAATTATTCTGGCCTTCAAATCAGCTTCCCAGTTGCTTTTCACAGTAGTGTGGAGGTAAATGGTATGTCTGCAGGGCACAAGAGGGTCCTGTGTGGACATACCACCCCATTTGTGCTGCCACAATTTGTGAAAACTTCAACAGAGAACAGCTTGTAAGGATGCAGTAACATAGGTCAAATTAGAAACTGAAACTTAATTTCTCAAAAATGGATACCTCTATAGCATCTTTTAGTGAACCTGCTAGCAAGAAAAATGCAGCTGACTGCTCAAAACGTTGTTTTCCCAACAAAGCAAAAGCATTTTTTAAAGCAGCTTTACGCCATCGGTCTTCATTGAAGTTGTGGCTGAAAAAGGCAGTCATCTTTTCATCATGCTGGGACCTGTATAAAGAAATGCAATGTATAGAGCTATTTATTATTTACCTTAGCATACTAGCATTTGAACAACATTACTTGAAATTAAACTCTACTCTTGAATGAGTTCTGCTTTGCATTCCTGGATCAATTAGGATTTAATCAAACTTCAAGTTAGCAGAACTCACCTAAACAGCCCCCACACCACTGCCTTTTTCTTCATAGCAAGGTAAAAAAGTGCAGCATCTAAGGCATCATTGTTCCTCTGGAATGAAGCTTTTGCAACCTGTAGTGAACAAAGCCTACTATTATTGGTGAAAATATAAAAGCTGCTTTTAGCTAAATAACCTGTGTTCTTTGTCACAGGGGATGGCCAGGGAGACTGTATTATCTCTACAAAGCAGCAAAGTAATTTCTGTGAGAATGTTTTATTCCTATGTAACAGAGCTCTACACTGTAAATGGTTTTAAGAATAAGAAAAACAGCACTTTTACAGATACAACCCCTCTCAAGCACAGTGGGACATTAGGAATGTGCAAATAAAAATATTTTCTTTAAAATTGTTACAGTAACTCACACTATTAGGTGAAATTCCTCTGGCAATTCATTACTTAAAAATACTTAAGCCAATAACAGTATTTCTTGAATGAACACTGTGTTTAATATAGGACTCTCATGTAACTGGATTTGATTTGGAGTACTAGGATAATTGGTTTGGTCCTGCATTCTTTGATTAAACTGTAACATTTGAAAATGTATTTTTACATTAGGTGACTTGGAAAATGAGTATAGTAGGCACATCTAACAGCATGGAGCTAGAATCTGTAACCAGTAGAAAGTACCTTCTCAATGCACCTTCGGAGAGTATTGATATTCCTGACCCACCAACCAATGCCCATAGCTCTCAGGTCAGACCACTGTGGGTCTCCCTTCTGGATAGCAGGAATCATATTGATCAACTCCTCCTCAGCCTCAGAATGGAAAGCCCATGCAAAATGGCAGGTTGACAGGCCTAAACAGCAACATAAACCAACACAACTCAGAGTAAGAATTGCTAATAAGCCAATGGAATATGTCAGGGATGCAAAGTGGGGTCTCCAACCCAAGAGCTGGGTACATCTGAGAGACACTGATTCCCTCAAAAGTAAGTAAAGCTGTTAAAGGAACAACTGAAATATCTTTTGCATGTTAGGGATGTCTCCTCTGTACTTGTTTCATCATTTCCCAGTACCCAATTCATAAATCTACAAGAATTATATGTTGAAGGACTGAAGGAAAAATATTCTGTTATTACAGAAACAGACCCATTTTGGTACAGAAATCTTTCTCTCTGCTCTTTAGGTGGTAACTTCTCTTTTCAGTATTTCACAACAGCATTTACTCAGATCGAGCAAAAAACCCCCCAAATCTTCTGTGATGAAAATAAAAGAATATTGTTTATTATAAACCCATGCTCACGTAAGGAAATGTCTTAATTCTTCCAGCAGAAACAATGAATTACATATACAATCTGTGTTTTATCTGGCTGGGGAATTTATTCATGCCTAGAACTGGATAGGCCAGAATCTTCTGTTCTAGAGCTATACTTTTTTTGTTATTTACAGTGCATGTAGGGAAGCTTACACCAAGCCTTTGCAAGATAATGGCCTTAATGAAACAGAAAATTAATATAGAGATAACAGAAATATGACATTGTAAATCAAAGGTAAGCAGATCCCGTGAGTGGAGCCATCCTTCCCTGTGGGGGTTACCTTGGTGGAGCAGCTGGACACGGTAGAGGGGAGGCAGGGATGTCAGCAGGCAGGTGTGCAAGCGCACAGCCAGCAGGTACCGGAGGCCACATTCATCTAAGGTATCTCTTCCTGTGCCATATAAAACACACTTTTCAATATGCAGCTGACTACAGTACACATATATGCAAGTTATCATAACAGTGTGTGAGGAATGTATGTTTATAAGGCTGCTGAGAACCGGAATTACAAGATATTTATTATGTATGAACTACAAGTAGATACTTATATCTGTTTTTCTTTCCTACTGTACCTAACCTGAATAAGTGATGCTAGCTTTCAGCTCTGTTATCCCAAAATACTCAAGGACTAAGTTTACCTTTGCTGAGAAGAACAAGAATGTCAATTCAATAGTATGTCAGTTACTAACCTGAGTAATTCTTATCTCTGTTCTCATCTAGTTCAGTGCTTGTCGTGGCCACAGTGTCTGCCAAAGCTACAAGGAACATCTGCTCCAGTCGAGTGAGGCCTGGCAGACTGGAGTGCATCAGGTGGCTTGAAAGGACACTGGCATGTTCTCGGCCAAAGTAAGTTGGCCCATACTGTGACAGATTAATAACTTTGGATTTACTCTCTCTCTTTTCAGGTTCAAAATCTATAAAGTCTTCAGTTGTAACAGGTTGAATCTGGAACAGATCCGAGTACTGATCCTCTGTTTTGCTCTTTGTATGGTCTTCAGAGCCCTGAGGTATTTTAGAAGTTTCTTCAGCAACGTAGGTGGCATCCTGATCTGCAGCAAGCAGTGCATACAGAGGCAGTGGGGGAATCGAGTCTATCTCTGTGTAGTCTCGGGTACCATCTTTCCCAGCAGTGATGGTATCCTTGGCGGTGCTGCCACTCACACTGATGGTGCGGGAAAGATGGCGCTTAGGGCCAGTCCCTTCTCCAGCTTCTGTGTCTTTGACTATTGCAACTTCTCCTGCAATGCACTTAACTAAATGCGACAGAATGGCTTTGGCTCGGCGAACTTTACCCAGGTCCATCAGTTCTAACAGCTGGGTTGGATGATACTGGGGCAGAGTAGGTGAAAGAACATGAGCAGCTTCAAAGAGGCCCCCATCCTGAATTACAGTTGGAGTGCCAAAAACATCATCCACAACACCCGCCCCATCAATTACACTGGTCTTCTTCAGTACAGCACTTGTTTTGAATGGATCTTGTGTTGTTGAGTCTTCAGAAGTAAAGACATCGCTTTCTCCATTCCCAAACTTGACCGCGTGTTTCCACTGCGCATAAACATGCATTTCACAGTCCATTCCCACCACCAGTATTCCATCTCTCACCCAGGACAGAGACACAGGCAGGGAAGGAGTGCCATCCACGGATGAAACCAAATCAATGGACCTCAGCAACACCCACTTTGACTTCACACCTTGTTTTATGCTCCCTCCTAATGGCAGGGTGATGACAGCTACTCCCTCTTTGCTGCTGGTTTGATCTGTTACAATCCCTGAAAGCCTTCCGTACATGAAGATGTTGGCACCCACTCCAACTGTCAGTATATGTGAACCATCTTCTTTTGAAACCCAGTCCAAATGCACCAAATGCTTGATACTGGGCACCAGGTATTTGTCTTTATTCAAAAAAGCATCTGACTTACTGTAAACAAATAAATTACTATCCACGCTGACCCTTGAGTCAAGTACACTTCCAACCTTAACTAAATCATCCAGATGAATTGTCTGTTCCAAAACCCACTCTGATCCTCCAGTAGACTCACATTCAAGTATACAAACATGCATGGAAAATTCTTTGGAAACAAACCCATTATGCTGTATGGGTTGTTTGTACGCTACTGCAAGACGTCCTGTGTAAGAACAGCTAACAGCAACTGGCCTTCCTACTATGCTCACTGTACTGCTGTTGTCTTCCCCTTCATCGTTCATTAAAGGCCATTTTCTCCAGTGGTAGGTCTCCTTCTCTTCATTTTTGCTGTTCAGGTCTGTCTCCACAGTGCATCTCCAGAACCGCACTCTGTTGTCTGAACAGGACGTTACTATCAAATAGGGTGCAAGGCAGACAGGGTATATTGACGAGGAACTCAAGTGACCTGGAGTCAGAACAAACATATTTACCTTTAGTAATAGATAGTAGAATGTCTATATGATTAAGGCAGACATAACACTGTCTACCTACCGCTAGAAAACATTACAACCTGGTGTTATTTTTTTGATATGGATAAGGGCAAATAATATCAGAGCTGGTAACAGTCTTGCAGCTCGAACATCACCTCTCATCTGCATTTCTGGTCACTATTCAAAGAAGATAAACTGGAACTGAACTAATTCAGAGAAGAGTTCTTAGAACAATGAGAGTAATACAAAACCCTAAGCAGATGAGATTAAGGATGTGAAGATCAGGCTCATATAGCCTACCAAAAGGAAACCTAAGAGGGAAAGGGAAAGAAATAACAACAGGAGAGACAGAAAGACAAACAGAAGAAGGTGTAAGTAATTCAGGTAAAAACCTCACTATTTACCAAACACAGGAATGCAGACAAATTATGGGTATAAATTGTTCATTAATAGTTTAAGACTAAAAGTTGCATTTCCAACTATTAGACCATTAAGTTTCAGGAACAGCTTTCCTATGGGGACTTGATACATTTAAAGAAGAGTAACATGACATGGGCATGATGATTTGAAAGCACCTTTTTAGTCCTGTATTAGTAAATCAGAATCTTACAGGGGAGATACAATTCTATAAACTAGGAGATAAATCTGTGGACCAACTGTATAGAAAAAAATGATTAAAGTTACCTGCTGAAGGAGTTGCTCTTACTACTTCCACACCAACAGGAAGATCCAGGGGTTGGCTATACACAAGTCTGGAGCTCAGAATGAGTTTACTGGCAGTCTGAAGGTTAGCAATTGATGAAGAGCGTGGTATGGGACTTATGCCAGGTGATACATCTGGAGAAGAATCCACGGTCTTCTGCTCAGGAACGCTAAGCTTATTATCTGCTGAAGATGCTTCAGTTGGTTTTGCTATATAAAAAAATGATAGCAGTGTTAAAAAATTGTTTGTCAGGACAAGGCATGAATATCTGATAATCAAATTTATTTGTTCTTACAAGAGCTCAAGTTGCACACAAAATAATTATATGATGTGTGCAGGCTGTGTCAGTTTCATTGCATGCTGTGACTATTCATTTAAGATATCTATAACATTCTGAATATTGATAGTTTGAAATAAAGAAGCCCCTGCTTAAGTACATTACTTACCCCCATCAACACATTTTTATATTGTTATTAGTATAGAATGCAACCAATGTTTGTAAGAAATTTTATTACTTCTATTATATTGATATATTATTCTGAAGATTCTTGATTTTTAGGCTTCTGCTTGGCAAAGGTGACACAATTTGTTGTATAATAAACCACCAAATTTGTTTTATCTTAAGTAATATGATAGAAATATCTCTCTCTAAGAAAATTACGATCACTCACTCACCTAAACAGGCTTGCACAGATTTGAGATGAAGATGCCACATTTGAAGAACAGAACAGCCACTACTATCTTTTTCAATTACTACCAGGTAGAATTTCTCTGAGAAAGGTGGTGGACGATACCCTGTAATTTACATATTATATATAGAATATATAAACATCTATATTCATATAGGATCACAAAATTTATATTCAACCTAAATAATTTTTCCATAGCAAAAGATACTCTAAAAACTATTGACAATAAAACCTTCATTTTAATCTTTGAAATAAATTGTTAGATTATAAAAC
Source organism: Pycnonotus jocosus (assembly GCA_013400435.1). Lineage (NCBI taxonomy): Eukaryota > Metazoa > Chordata > Aves > Passeriformes > Pycnonotidae > Pycnonotus > Pycnonotus jocosus. Next base: position 108,334 of record VWYP01021671.1, read on the forward strand.
AAAATATTGAAACAGTACTATAGCATGCTTTAATTGACATTTTGATTGCTCACGACAACAGAATTACAAAATTGATATTGACTTACAGACAATCTGAATATTAATGGCAAATTTATTAGGTATTTTCCTTCCCATTCAGTTTGAACTGTTTTGCCAGATCATAAAGTCTCTTCTACCTGCCTGCTTTCCTCCTTTTTCTTTTGAAGTTTTAAGTCTACTACCAAACTCCTCACTGACTTTCCACTGTATTAACTTGAAAGCCAGATATATTGGCATCATCACCAGCAACTGTCTATTGATGCAGAAAATGTGCTTCTGTTCTGTTCACATTTTTATATACAATGTAAGCACTTGGAAAAATATACTTTGTCATATAAGTTGTTCCACTCTAAGAAATTAGAAGGTCTTTGTTTAACACCATTTAGCAACAATTAATATGAGCAATACATAACAGCCATTTCACTGAATTTTACAAGTTCTCATTTAAAAGTAAATTACCACATGCCAGCTAGATTTTAGTATTCCTGAAGAACATTTTTTGGTACCAATTTATTCATATTAGTTATAGTTTATGCTATACCTTGTGATGGCTGGAAAAATATCTCAGTTTCCTTCCCTTCCACATCTTCCTTATGTGGTTTGTATCCCAAAATGAAGTCTTCTTGGAAGACATGAAGCAATTGTGTGTTTGAGCCACACTGAAACATTGAGCAATTGTTATGCTTCCAGAACAGTACAGCAAAATTTGGTGTGAATGCAATTATTTCCTCTGTGCAATCTAGCTACCAATGAGGAACACTATCTTTTGTAAAGTTTAAAATTATCAGCAAAGAACCCAAATATTTCCCTTTCATATTAAGAACAGCATGTTCTAGAACTCATCATTTGTATATTGAAATAATTTCACCAAGGTCTGCCAGGAAAGACAAATTCTGTAATAACACTTTTGCTGCAGTTATTGACAGATGAATTAGTATCTGATTCATTTTTATTTCTTTAGTCTTGAATAAATAACAGCGGCAAAAAGTGTCGGACTTTTATCCTGCTTCAGTGGGAAGACATGTCTGCAGTGAATTGCTTGGGAAATCTGAAAAAGGGAACAAATTGCAGATTTTCCTTCTCTCAGATATCTTAACATCTGTCTTTTCTGACAGCAACATATTTCTTTGCAGTAACTCTACCCCACTACAGAGAAGGCTGCTCATGGTGAAATCCTTCCCTGCTGGTAAGGAAAAATACATCTTCAAAATACAGTGATGGCAAAGTTATGCTGCAAAACACCATTTTTTTCCAGAAAAACAAGATGGTACTCCCTGTACTCATCTATAAAAATTCTAGGAAAATGTTTTGTAAATCTGAACTTCAAATTTGAAGATTCTGTGCTACTTATACACAAAAGACATAGAAATTTTTTGACAATAGAGAAATACTTATTTATCCATGTCAAAACCCCATAGTTTTCTAATTAAAATTGGTAAAACTCACTTTTTTCACAGGCTGCTAACAGAAAACAGCACTGGAGCATATATCATCAAAATAACTGAGTAAGAAGAAGGTTTAATTATCCTACCTGCTCATTGACTGAGAAGTATAGCTGTGTTAATTAATAAATTTATTTTACAACACAAACAAAAAAAGCTTGAAGTCATACTTGGCTATCATTGACACATTTTGGATAGTCAGATCCAGTTTTCAGGTTTGGGCTTTTAAAAGTTATTTTTGTTTGTTTGGGTTTGAGGAGATTTTAATTAATTCTTTTAAATTATGATACCATGGAAACCTTTCTCTAGTAAAGTTTTGTTTTCTTCAATAATTAGGCTTAGAAAATATAGTTTTACTCTAAAAATGAGCTTTGAGCTCTTAGCAGCTAACAGAAAGCTGGCTTAGTAAAATGCTCAAGGTATTTCAAAATTCACAAAAAGTCAAGGCAGTCACTGTCACCATAGAGAGATATCATCTCTTTCGTGTCTTTTCAACAGATTAGGCTAATTAAACCCAGAGTTATTAAACACCCTTATGTCATACCCTTAAAGAGTCAACCATTTATTTACTTTGTTAGTTATTGCATCAAGCTCAATGATACATCCTGGTCGAGCAGTCGATTGCTGGCTCACAATATTAAACACCTCCCCAATAAGTTTCTGAAACAGAGAAAAATGGGTAGAATTAGTATATTTTTCCTTTGGACAGAAGAAAATTGCAGTTGCTTATGATAAACTGATGCTTCAATTTTTCCTGTTGGCACAAATCGTAACAGAGTTCTTGCAGTTGTCACTTTGACATTCATGAATAATGTGTTTATCAAAGCATGTGCACTGTTGTGAGTCAGTATCTCTTCATGGGGATGAACCACCAGTTTTCGTGGAAGCTAAATATTGCTAATTTAAAGATTTATCCTTGCATAACACCACATAATGTATCTGTGCAATGAGAAACAATACACCATTTCGCTTCTTTTTCAAGCTTCATGTTTTGCTACAACATGTAGAAAACACCATCAGTACAGTTTGTATATAAGCTGAAAGCTCTACAGATTTTTGCTGGATTGTTCATAGTCATTGCCCCCAGAACAGATTCTTCAGACTGATCTGAATAATACCAGGCCCTGTCTTGCAGGATGGTTTATAAAATAACAGAAGAATGGGAAAAAATTAAAGATGTGTTCCTTTACACAATAACAGTACAAAATCAGGCTTTACTTTTCCTAAAGTCACAGAAATGAAAGATAGAAAGAATGAAAAAGTTGGTTATTGGAAACAAAGAAAGCTAATGACCCTTAGCTGATTCCCTGCCATCCCACCATCTGTGCCCTTCCTCATACAGATGTAACTTAGATGGATACATTTCAGTCTTGGTCTTCTGTTTTCACCTCCCCTCTTGCTATTGACTCCCCTTATCTGAGAAGACAAACTAAAACATCCAATTTTTCCTTTTCCCACCTGCCACAGGTTCGGGAACTTGCATAGGAAATTTTGGTTCAGTGCAGACACTTTTAGTAGTAATAGCCACCTTTTTTCTGCTAATTATTACAGACAGCTACAGAACATGCAACTACGCAAGATTTAATGCATAAGATCCACGGCAAAAAAAATAATCACATAGAACTAAAGCAAGACAAACCACTGGAAGGGGGAAAAATGAGTTATGTTAGTTGTATTTTAACAGTTTCAAACAAAACCATTGCTACACAAAACTTACAGATGATTCAGGGTCAGATAATTCATCCAGAAGTTTTCGTGCATCAACAACAGCTTGATAGAGCCTCAGGTTTTTGCCATCTGATGCAACAAAGCAAGCACTAGCAGAGTTGCAATAGGTACCTAACAGAAGACACAAAAAAATCATGAAGAAAAAAATGGCAGTCAAAGGCATCAGGTGGTCTATTACAATCCGCAGTACATGGATACGCTTCAAACAGAATTTTCACAAAGCATTGAAGCAAAAAAACCTAAGCAAATATGTACATTAATAAACCATCATTTGAACTTGGAAATAATTCCCTTTCTGTTCATGAATGTAACTGGACCTCCTGAAAAAGGTTCAATAATTGAAGCTGAACTCATGTGTGTTTACAAACAAGCCCTAGTCTGTAGTACACCTAAGGGAATGCTGCCATTCCTTACTCTGGTGATGTTTGATTCAGGGTCACCTCCAGGGCATTGCTTGGAAGAGCCAGCTCCAGATTCCCAAGGTTGTCACAGACAATTCAGGGTAGGAGTCTAAGGGGAAACTATTCAGCCATGGCTTTCTTCCTTGTTTACTGACTTTAGGCTCTTTGCATAAAATTAACCTCTATGAATATTCCCTTCTGCCCTGCAGTTGAAAGTGCAGATATAAAAGTGGAGGGAGAAATAGATCTGTCTACAGTTTGAATAAAATATGAAAATTTGTAAGAGTGTCTGTTTTTGTTTCTCAACAGTATATATAACAGGCTTGACATAAGACGTTCTTTTCTGATAAACATTTTCCTCGAAACTACAAGAATGTAGCTCATTATTTGTGTTTAGAACACTTTGTGGGATACACACAGCTCAGAATGTTACTATGTAAGCAGAGATAATAAATTTGTTTTATTTTAAATCAAATAATTATGTATTTATAACCTGACATTAGTATAAAATTTAATGTTACACCCACGGCACAAATGGCTTTTAGTACTGTATGCAAAGATGACAACTACTATAACAGCATCTTTGTGATAATTAGAAAATAAGTATCTGCGTGACTGGATAGAGTAACACTTGTATAAGTAGCTTTCTTAATTGCAATGGAAAGCCCTAAAATTAAAAACAAAAGAATTGGCCAAGGGCGTCACACATCAGATGTTGTACAGTCTGACCTCTGAAAAAGTGTTGTTTGCAGTTCTGTAAAGCTAATGTAATCTATTTATTCATAAATATCCTGGGTTCCAACGGGGCTTTTGTAAGCTTCTGGGGATCTGAAGAATTTCAGTATTCTTTCAGGACTTCCTAAGCAGTTTTTAGGCAGCATGTTAAAGGAATTTGATAATGCCCACTTTGGCTGGAAATCTTCCCCAATAATTCTGATGTTCAAGTGGTTCTGTTCAACCCACTGCCCTTGCAGCTGCACGTGGCCAGCACCCCAAGCCATCAGCACGCCTGCATTTGCAAACCACATCAATGCAGAGAGCACTCAAGGAAGCTGCCTGAAGCACTGGGGAAAGGCAGCATGCTGTTCTCTGTGGGAGCAAGGAGTGCTTATTCACACAAAGGAGTTACTGAGAGTCAGCTCAGGACTGCAGACACACTCAGACCACAGCAAAGTGTTTTGCAGTAGCTTAGCCACAAACAATGTAAAAATGCTTAATTTGCATAGTAAGAGGAAATTTTTGAAAAGTTAATGTAAATGTGCTCCAAATGAAACAACAATTTATTTTAACAAATTAATTCTACAACTCACAACATGTTATCTCCATATGGAAACATGCCAGGGATACTCACCAAGGCAATAGCTGGGAATTAGTGTTGGAAGCCAGGCTACATTAGAGAAAGCGGAGGTGTGAAGGGAGTTAATTCGAGCCAGCTCAGACACTCCTCCTGTGTAGGATAAAGGTCCTATGGGGTCTACTCGCCACAGGATCAGCTCACTATAGATGGCATTGGGGTCATGGAATGTACGGGTTGCTGCATTTTTAAGTTGCTGCTTAGAAGAACCTCTCTTATGTTTGATAGGATCCATCATCCTGTTTATCCTGTCCGAGTCCCAGGAAGTGTCTGACTCAGGAGTTAACAGAGCGTTGTGATGAGAAGACGTCAGCAGCAATGGTAAAACAGAATGGCAGGCCAGATCATTGAGGTGAAAGCGGTGCCCACAGTACCTAAACTTATGGGATACAGTTAGCACAGTAGTGAAAGCTGATTTATCAGCAAAAGTAACTGCCCACTGGTTTAGAGAGCCATCTATATGTTTGGAAATCATCATTACCACAGGAGAAATTATATTCATATTTGCACTGTCCTGGGCAAAGCTTGGTCCTTTATTTGCTAGAGTATTATCTGGAAAGTCCATAGTTTTCTGCTGTGCAGCTCTGCTGCCATCTTTTACAATGATAGGGCAGGCATACATCATAATATTCTTGCTAAGGGAACTAGCATCTCCAGATGGAAATGCAACAGGAATCCTAGAAGAAAATGAAACCTAAAAAAAAGAAAAAAAAGGAAAAAAAAAAATCAGAATATATGAACTCAACTTCAGCTTGAATAAATGCTAGCTGTTCTACAAGAAGTATTTAAAATGAAATTCCTACTGATGTTCAGCTCTAAAGCAAAGGACAATGTTTGTTAACATAAAAATAATAAAACCATTCCAAATATACCATACCTGAACTTGTCGAAAGATGCCTGGAGTGTACTCATCTAAATACTTCACATGCCACACCAGAAAGGTACCATCAACAGGATGGATAGTAAAAAGCATATCTGGATTCCTGTTCCATTCCGTTAGGAGCAAGTCAATTTTCCGGTCTAACAAAACTGTCGGCAGGGGCAGGCGTGGGCCCGCTAGCAGAGATGTTTTGGGGCTTCCCTCCCTTTCTCCATCTTCATGTTCTGAAGAGCCTGTACCAGTCCCTGTCTCTGATTCTCTGTCTATAGACAAATCTGCAACAGAAATATGCCATTTTATGCGAAGATTTCCCTATCAGTTTCCACTCAAAACACAGTATTTTTTAATCTGCTAGTAGTACTGGCTGGTCAGAACTAACCAGATTACTAACCATGATCTAACTTCATATGTAAGCCTTTCTCTTTTCCTTCTGTTTCTTCTTCCTCTTCAGCTTCAACATCAAAATCTTGTTCTAGTTGTTGTTCTGAAATTTGTCTTAGATGCTGCATGAATACTTCAATAGAGGATGTAAAATGAAATTCTTTATTATTCAGCCAGTGAACGACGAAGCCTCCACTTCCTTCATCAGTACTAAAAGCAGTTCCAGCCAACACTGAAGGAATATCTGTGGACATTTTTGAACAAATAAAAACCTATGTATTAAATTATATAAAAGTAGATAAAGCTATATATTAAGCTATACATTAACCACTCATCTTTTTATTCACATATGTATGTACACACACACATTTCACTTATTTTAGGTACAACATAATTTGTGCCTGCAAGATTAAAAAAGGTAAAGATCAAGATTTTACATCCAATTGTAATGAAAGCAGTAAAGATATTTTAAGGTCAATAAAATTACATAAAAATTTATTCTTATGTGAATGGTAAATGATATTTAGTGGTTCTAACTAGTCGGTTTCATATGTTGCAATGTTGGCTTTCGTGTATGGATTTTAGGTAAAGCATGTCACTGCTCTTTAACCTTTTCCTTCTTTAAAAATATTCTACATTAATTTTTAATAAAAAAGCAGCTGGTTTTCCACCAAAAGACTCTGATATAGCTCTTTTTCAATCACTGCATTCTGTAGGATGCAATTACTCTATTCATCATATACCATGGCCCCCCAAACCCAACAATCAAACACCAATCAGAATAGAAATTTATGCTTCTTTTGCCTTCTGATCTGCAAAGACAAATTTAATTTGCTCATAAAGGTGTTGAAGGTATTCAGAGTAAATTCAGCTTCATTTGTCTTAAAAAACTCTATGCCAAACAACAGACTTCCTCCAAGTTCCCTCTATTTGACGAGGCAAAGCAAAGAATGTGCATCTCAACTCCTTTTATTTTTTTCATGTTGTGCAAATTCACTATTGCAGTCTAATAAATGGAGGTATTTTACCTGTATTAGGGTTGATGCTTGCTGCTATGTGGAAGTGACCAAGTGCATTTGCTTGATGGGAAATGTGACGCTGAACTTCATGAGTGCCCTGCTGATCTGGCAGTGCATCCGTGTGGGTAACAAGAACTGAAGATCTCCTTTGTCCTTTCCTCATATTTTTCAAATGATGAATTGTCTGTTTTAGTTATAAAAAATAAATTAATAAATATCAAAAATACTGTAAGGTAGAAAGTTACAGTTATATAAAGACTATAGCTTCTTTCTACCAAAGAAATGAAGACTAATTTCAAAACTATGATTTTATATAGGTTTCAACACAGATTAGTAACACTTATGTACATCAGATCTACCCAAAAGTAAAGCTCTTCTAACAGTCTTCTAAAAGTTCTTTAAGTATCTACTCAACACCACCACAAAAATACACAGCATTTCGCACAACATTCATGAACACGATTAAAACAATCTAAAAGCAGCAGCTTTTGCAATATAATTTTATAATTATTTTTGTATAACTGAAAATTTCTGAGAGCATGTAAAGCACACGACTGATTTAACAGCCCAAAGTGTAATTGGTCCCAAGCTCCCTATTTATTGATGGCCATGGCATTTGAGAAGTAAAAACTTGGTCTGATTGGAATAGTCTACAAGTGAGTGGTGGGATGTTTTTTTGTCTTCTTATCTTTCCTTGGGTTTATATTGACAGTGTAGTGACTGAGGATAAAGAACATCTAGCAGATGTCCTAGACCTCAAAACCTGGTATGAAATAATTCAGGCTATTCTATCATGCATATAGGGACTACATAACATACATTCTTAGAGCTTTATATCCTTAAATATTTAAAGTTTTAAGAATCGTGAAATAAAAATTTGATGAAGTATTTACATGTACCTCTAGTGCATGCTGTATAGTGTCCTTTTGCTTTCCAGACTGAGAGATGGTGTTGCTGATGCTGGAAGTGGTGGTTTCACAGATTTGCTCCCCCAGGAGAGTATCTTCGGGTAACAGCGTCTCTGCCCACAGCCGGCAGATGCCATCCAGGCATGACGTGAGTAACACATTACAGACCAACCCCCTGATGGCAGAGACAGCAAAATTACTGCCTGGGTAACTCAATTAGCTACAGAGACACAGCAGAAAGCAGGGGAGTGCACAAGAATTTAGTAGTTACTGTTTTATCTAAAGTTCTGCTTCTCCCCTAACAGAAGGTTAACATGAATACCATTGTTAAACTTATGATACAGAAGTTTATGGGAAGATGTTGGTATGCTTCGTTTCTTGGAAGTATAAGAAGAGAAATCTCATGTCTTGATGGCAAAACATTAAGCAGAATGTTAAAAAACCACTTGATCAAAGGCTTGCTTGCTTTTTGAAAAAAGCTTTCACACCTGGGCATGTACTTGCTGATGTTCCGCCAGGAAAACCCTGTCACTGCTCGGGGATGCGCCAAATAAACAAAGGAAAACTGCACATCCTCTGTGCATCTTTTCTTTTCTTCATTCTCTTGGGGCAGGAGAGATGACTTCCAACCAGTCATAGGATACCAAACTTTTAAGAGGCAGTCATCCTATGTAAAACAATAAAAAACCAGGGGATTAGGTAGCTATAATTAAAAATGTAACAACCCCCCCTCCCACCTCAAGCAATATGCAAAGTGCTGTTCTGGAACTTGGCTCGGAACTAAAATTCATCTCACTGTTTAACTAACAGTAAGTGCAAGGAAAAAATGCTTACCTATTGAGACTTGTAAAAAGGAATCATTCAAATGAGAGGGTGACATTGAAGAGATTTATTAATTGAAAACTTAGCTCGAATAGTGATTTGAGAAAAAGTATTGCAAACTGAAATAGAATTGATAACTGAACCCAGAATTCAGTAAATAAAAACCTTCTCTAATTTATCCAGACATGTGCATATTATATCAGTTTAAATGTGTACGTGTTCTATCATAAAGGTCTCATTACTTACAACAAAAGAAAAATTTGTTTATATATATCTGAAAATTAATGTAAGTATACTACATCTAAAAAAATCAAATATATATATATAACACATACAAACATACAAGCCTGTATCACTGTCATTCACATATTCAGTAAGAGTACATAGATAAATCCAATTTCTTGTTGCTGAAATTCATGGAATTACAAAAAAATACAGCATTACACGAGATCATAATTTACCTTTGCTAAGACTACAATAGAATGTATGGTCCAGGACTACTCATATTACTTATTTTTGTCAAATAAATTAAAAATACTGCAAAAACTCAATTATTCTTTTTTGTCCTTACCTTCCCAGCTGTTGCAAAATATTCACCATCAGGGGACCATGACATCAAATGTACTGATGTTGCAGTCCTACAGAACACAAGGGCAAGTTAAGTAAGGTGTGTTTATTCTAAAATATTGTTCCATCAGTATTCAGTTAATTCAGTGTTACTGATCATTATTTAAATTTAACATTAAATTAAGTCAAAATTAGATAAGGTATTTAATAATTGTTTCTTTAAGCATACTTTTTGAATAGCAGGAGCATAAAAGTATTTCCATGCTGTACTGAAAAGACAGCTCAAAAAATTGGTTAGATCCAACAGTAATGAACGTATTTTATTTGAAATAAATTATACTGTTTGAATTTCTGGGTATTTAAAAGCATATTTTAAAATATAGGTGAGGTAGCGTTGTAATTTGTCTTGAAACAAAAATTATCTCACTTGCACTGCCAGATACATTTCCAGTCATTTAGAACTGGGAGAACTTTATCATCCTTGATCTGATTGTTGGCATCATCATCTTCATCTTCCTCTAGAATGTCATCAGATGGAGGGGCCCACAATTGCAAAAAGTCTGTTGCTGTCAATAACCTGTTACCTGAAAGGGAGTGATACCAAAGCTATGGAACCAGGATGATGAAGGTATGTTGAAAGATTAAGCCTTCCATCATATTTTATTGTGAATTATCCAGAACAGGTTGAAAGCTAAACTTTAGTGCATTTTAAATATGATAGGGTATTCCATCATCTCACCCAGCTGGTTTTATTAAAACATTTTGAATTTATAGTATCTTTTAACAAAGAACACCAAGGTTTTTTGGTGATTTTGAATCATGGAATTGTATTTACTAATAAATATTGCAGATGCTTAACAGCTATTGACATCTCAAATAAATACACAGACATCTTGTAAAGATTCATGTCTAGGAACATTGTTGACTTTAATTGTACTAAAATTCTAGTTAAATAATTACTAGTGATAATTTAAGTCAATTCACAACTTAATACTGTGATTCCCAAACTAAGATCTTACATAAGAGACTCAAAACACTTGGCACAGCATCTCAACAAATGTTAACTGCAGCCTCACATTTTATGCAACACTGCCTGAGAAGAGGTAATTTAAAATCTGCATATTCAAGCTCTCACTTTATTACATTAAAAATATTTTGTGTTCAAGTCATTCTAACTGCAAATGTTGACCAGATACTCCACAGATGATGCATTACCTTGAGGATCCCAGGCCAAGTTGTAAGTCATAGAACTGAGGAAGAATTGCCCAGTTTTTAGCCACTGACACTTCAGCTGCTGTAGAATAAAAACAGTCAAGGATTAATTCTCATATCAACAGCAAAAAATAAAGATATTGGTATTTCTTTCTATATGAGATTGCTATTAAGCCTGTTTCAAAAGTATTCAGTGGTAGATTGCTAAATCTAGTTTTAATATGCTTTTAAATTGTTTTGTTAAATGTAAATGCATCCAGGGGTGCCCTGCAAACCAGATCTGGACCTGTCCCACATACAGATAGATCTGTAAATTATTTTGGACTACTGTGGCCATAGATTTACAGGAACATAAGGGATGGCAGTATAGATGCCACAAAGATTGTGAAACCTGCATGAGAACATCCTTAATGCTCGAGTGCTCAGCCATGGCTGTGCTGAAAAAACAGGGGGCACTAAACAAGTCTGTACTGTATTTCTGTACTGCACCTCTGACAACCTCTTCAAATAAGAAATACCAACTTGTCACCATGTCATTCTAGTATGAGACTCAAGAACAAGATGTTGGGAACTCAGGAGAAGAGCAGTCCACAGTTCAATTCATTCGGGGGAAGAGTCTACCCACCCAGTTTTATTACCAATAGTGGAAACAGTTTATCCATTATTCTGTTGTGTGCTGACATAATATAATAAAAACAAGTGGCAGACAGACTTTTGCCTCTTCTAAGGGCCTAAAAAAAATTAAAATTACAAAATACATACTTACACAATTTCTTTTATGAGAATTTATACCAAGTGGTTCAAAAATGCAAACAGCATTTCCATATGATGCTGCAATCTGGGGAAAGAAAAGAAAAAATAAAAGTTGTAGACTCAAAATGTAAGGTCAGGAGGCAAGTGGAGTAAGTGCTCCTTTGTATTCCAAAATAGTTAAAGAATTTCCAGTACCCCTTCTATGTGCCAGGGTTCTTGAAAATTGCAATTAATACAAACGTAATTAATTGTGTTATGGGTATATTTTCTTAAGGCAGTTGAGAAAAATTCCCTCCTGAAGAAGCCCACCTTTCAGATTTCAACTCTAAACAGGGCAGACATCTCATTCAGTGGCACAAACACAGTCAGATGTGGTATATTCTTCTAGGGCAACTACTCTTAATGCATAAGAGAAAGCTGATGCCTTCACTGCTTCTGCTCATGTTCTGTGTACTTCACAGCTAACTAATGCATTAATTATTAGTGTCTGTGTCCCTAAATTCCAGTTTGTATCACTCAATCACTAAATATTAGTTACAAGAAGAAAAAAGAAATGCAATTCTATTTTTAACATTCAAATACTTTTTGACAGGAGATAAATGGTAAATAGAAAAATTGAAGTACATATGCCACTGAACCCCTCAGTTTCTTTCACCCACTTATTTCACAGAAATCTCTGAACATAAAATAGTATTTCTTAGGTATTTATCTGGGCCTGTTCCTAAAACTCATATCCTTTAAGTACTTTTAACTATCTTTAAAATCCCTCTTTCTTCTTTAAAAGATTTTTAAAGGAAAAACTGTTTTAGTCCTTCTCATCCAGGATCTGGCTTCCTCAAAACAGAAATGATGCAAAAGTTTCACGACATTTATTATGAAATTCTATTTCTTCCTTGGGGGAGGGGAGAGAAGGTTGCAACAACAGAGTCAGTCCCAAAGTAAAGAACAGACTGTGAGTTCAGAGTCCTGAATGCAGAACCACCCAGGGGTTTGTGCTGGTCTTGTAGGGATCATCTCTGAAGCTGGAATCTCTCTCCCACTCTTCCTGGGACTGCACTGCTGAAGTTCAAGGGCTCTGCCAAGTAAATCTCCCAGATCCTGACTAGGCCTTCCTCAATACTGATACCAATTTTTACCCAGCTAATTTTAGTTAGCAGTGACAACTGACAAACAGTATTTGCTCACTGCTCTACTGAAACTCCAAGAAAAAATTTTTTCTCTCCTCTTTCTAACCTGTCTTTCAAGCATTGTTTAGGGATTTAAAATGAAACCACATAGCAAATCAAGGGGCCATGCAGTTATAACAGCTCACAGTGTAGCACTTCTAAACACATTAAACATACTGAAGCCTTTCTAAAACCTAAGTATTTCAAATTCATTACTTTGCAGGACACACAGACACACATATGTGTAAACATATGTATAGATAAACGATTTATCCATTTCTACTTTAGTTAGATGGAAGCACACAAAACGGAGACAGAAACCCTCATTTCAGTACCATTCCAATTCTGATACTGTACTGAAGCTAATACATCTGTTCACATTTTGTGACATCTCTTATTGCAGGTCCAGGAAAGGGAAAAAAACTTTGTTACAAGGTGTCTCCTGCTTCCTCTACCCTCTTCCCTTCCCCAAATTACTAATAAATTGAAAGAATATGACTAACACAACAGGTGTTACTCAGAAAGCCCCAGATCAGTAAACCGCGATCTTTGTTGTGAAATTAACTCTTTCAATCCCTTAATGTATTATGTTGCCATTTAATTACTCAATTTAGATTTCCCAAAGTTCAAAAATTCTAAAGATTTATTTAAATCCTTACCCTGCCTTGTCGCTGGGAGCACTCCACACAACTGACCTGGATGTTTCCATGTTTAGCACCGGGAATAATCTGCACACATTCAAAGTCATTTGCCAGAATAACAATGTCACAACCAGAGCCATATGCCTGAAATAATTTTTAAAAGAAACAAAATTACATGTTTATTTTAGAAGCTATCTGAACACTTGTTACAGGACTGATTTTTTGGAAGCTGTGACTATCCCAGTTAAATGGAAAGCTACAATGTGGCAGGTTTGTTCCCCATTAATTCAATGAACAACATGTACAAAGTAGCAAGGCAGACAATAACTCTACCAGGGTTAAAATCAAACAGAAACAGTAAAAAAACCAACCAACCCCCTCAACTTGAATCGAGAACTTGTGCTCTCTGTTTACTTGTTTGTTTCAGGTTTTGGTTGATATTTTTTTTTCTCCCTTCCAATTCTCGTTGCCTCTTAGAGCAAGGCAGTCAAGCCAGGAGCATTTCTTAATAAATTTGCATGTACATTTCTTTAATAGGTGTGTGTGTTGCACCCCCGTCTGCCTTTTAAATTTTTTTAAATATCAAGATTGTTAAGGAATTCTTTTCTATAAGAATGCAATTTCTGGTCTTTTCTCAGTTTTAAGAAGTGCACATTACTATTAAGACTGTAAAACAACAAGGATTTCTTTTGGATATAGTGCTGTGCAATTCACCCTGCATTCTAAAGAATTTGTTTACATAGTAGCGACAGAACAGTGATAGCCTGCAGCACTTTTTATTGGTAGGATAAATATATACCTGTCTGCCAACCTTTCACCTGTTCTAAAAAGTTTAATCACTCCAGATTATCTGTCCCACTGAGCTCCCACATGCAGGCACAGAAATCTCTCCCTGGGATCAATCTCCACTAAGCCTTTTACAGTAACCAGTTAGAGCTGGAAGTCTCTCTCCTTAAAGTCAGTTTTCCACTGATTCCAATACAGTGGGCAGAAATTTTGTAACAGCTGAGTTAGGCAGAGAGTGCAAGTCCTCCACAGTGAATTTCAGATGGTTCAAAATTACTTTATCATTTTAACTTGTCCACTGGATTTTTCACAATAATTTCCAAAACACCGAGTCAGCCCTTGCCCTCTCCTTTAAGTTCAATCAGTGTAAAGGCTACTTTATTGTAAATCTTTGAGAGCTGTATTTGTATTGATTTACACGACCAGTGCCCTTTGGTGGTTGCACTAAGATAATGGTGCAAGACAACCACTGGAATTAGAATGGACAGCTTAGGTCTCACGACTTTCTATGTCTACTTCTCATACTCCTGAGAAGGAGCAACAAGTGAGAAAGGCTGGGGAAAAGAAGAGTTTAATTTAGTGAAAGTACGTCACTGCATGAACAGAAAGGAACAGCAATGCGAGCAGCAAAGCAGAAAACTCAGTCTCCAGAAATTAACACACCACACAACTGCACACACAAAAATGAAAACTGCAGATACGACAGACTGTCTAAAAGATTTCCAAGGTCATCTCACAAAAATAGAGTGACACAGTGTTGTCTGAGGCATAATAACCCACACTGCTGTTCTGGGAAGCTCTGAGGAACTGAAACTGGAGTGATTCACAATGTAAGCAGGATTGCTAAAAGGTTGTTGGAGGGAGATTATCTGTGTAACAGAATATCCCAGCTCCTTGATGACTAGGCTATGTGATTATTAGACCCAGTCTGGAAGGGAGTAAATTATTATTAAAACTGAATAGGATTATTTCCAGAATGTAAGAGAATGAAATATGAGATTCTGAAATAAGTTCTGGCATTGAACAGGAAGTCCTTTTGTTTTGTTGCTTTCCTGTTTTTATAGTGGGATTCTTTACAAAACGAGCTTCACCAGCAGTGTTGAATGCTGGACAAAAGCCTCCTCAGTAGGGAAGAAGCAGATTGAGACCAGGATGTGAATGCCCAGAAGTAGACAGGAAAATAAAAGCTCAACCTCTTGTTCCAATAATGCATTCAGAATTCTAATATTCACAAGAAATTGAGTCTCCTACTTAAACTTCAAAGGATGAGCATTAAAACAGAAAAGACAAGAGTCTTTCTCATAACTACTAATACAAACCTACTAAAAGACATTATTTAAATTATCAAAATAAAAAGAGGTGCTGATCCACTTAAAATAAGGACTTAAACCTTTCAACTCCCATATTCACTGTCAGTATTCATAAGTGAGTTGCAAATTTCAAGCTAGATTATACATAACTTATCACCAGTTGCAATTTAATTAGCAAGAGATACGTATGTGTGTCTCAGAAATTATAAAAGGAAAAGACTTATCAACTTCAGTTTCCTTATCCTTAGTGTTCTTAAACATGCCCATTTGTGTGTGTGTGTACAGCTCATAATATATGAAACAGAAATATTTTATACTTGGCTATGTCTTTTTATTCTGTGAAGCAAAAGAATTTAGTGTCTTTCTCTTTAAACATTTTAGGTTTTCATCTCTCCTGTCCCCTATCTGCACTTACTCCACCAACAAAGCATTACATTTCCAGCTAATTGTACTATTTAGGTTATTTTTACAAAGTCAAGTAAAAAGGTGGTTCTGAATTAAAAGTGTGGTGCAAAGTAGATTTTTTTTTTTCTTGAAAGATTCATCAAGATACAGAGTTCTCTTTCCTCTGTGAAATTTTATTCCTTTCACTTGTAGCCATCCTAGTCTTTGCCTGTGTTTACTGCTGCACCAACAAGTGACTCAGCAAGTGAGTGTCCTGTGCCAGCAGAGGGGATCCCCTGGTTAGGGGGGTAGGCAGAACCATTCCCAGCAGCAGGATACCAGCCTGCAGCTCTAGGTCCTTAGAGAAGTGCTGCTATCTCTTGGGTCTGGGGTCATTTTCTGAGTGTAGATATTTATTCTGGGAATGTGCCTTACTTCTTGAAAGTATATTAAACCTTAAAATTATTTTATGAAGTAAAGTCATTAGAACACACCTTTGAAAAAGGTCCATACATTTTTAGGTACTGAAAGATACTTTCATATTTCATGTTATATGCCTAAATACAAGTTTTTAATTTGATTGCTTTTATGCAGTTTTTCTGATGTCCTCCCTGTATCAAAATGTTTATATTTGAAGAGAACACTTTTCTGTTAAATCCTCTTTTCTTTTGTCCTTAAGCTGGTAATGCAGCAGAAACACCCCAGAGTGACAAAGAACAGGGAAGTGTCATAATATTTAACATCAGTAGTTCCTTCTTAAGGATTCAGCTGACAGCATCTTCCTGAGGTCATCTGTGCCACCACAGGTCTCTCCTGCCAGAGGAACAGTGGCCACAATATTGGTGGTAGCAGAGTGACAATCTGCCTAGCCTGATAAAAAGAATGGAAAATTGGTAAGCCATACAGACAGGAAAGATGAAAAATAAGGCACTGAGATACTGTAATGGATGAGAGCAGCACACAGCTCTTAAATAAACAGAATTATGAGCAGTGACTGAACAAAACAAGTGCAGTAAGAACCACCCACATGGAGGATCTGCCAACCTCCATTTCTAATGTCACTGATAACTTCAAGGAGAAAATTAAATGGAGTTGCAAAACCGCCAGAATGCAAGGATGACTTGCAGGATCCATAAGCAAATAATAAACTGCAGTTTGCCAATGTCTGCTCTATCTGTCAAGATCTGGGACCACTGAAATGAACAATTACAAAGCTCTAATTAAATGCAGGAGCACCTACACAGAAGTAGGACACTGTGTCCTAGTGTAAGAGTTTATGCTATATCCTCAGTTTTCAGATAATATGAAAGCAGCACATGTTTCTGTCTTTTTCAGCTGCTCATGTTTTCCAGTTTGCTTCTGGAACTAAGAGACAAGGAAACAATTATTCTTTCACATTCTCACCTTGGTTTTTCTTTATACAAAGAAAATATAGTTTATTTTTTTCAGTATTAAAAAAACCCAACGTGATTTTATTTTGTCACTTGCAACTCTTTACAAATTTGGTATAAGTGTAATAAAATACAAGTCCTCATGCTCTTGTGTGTACAACAGGGATGTAGAGGCATTTCAAGATGGTAAATGATGCGGAAGAAACAGAATCAGCCCAGAGTGATATTAAAAAAATAAATTCATAAACATCTAAAATTACATAAATTAAAACATCTATTGAAACCTGAAAGTCTGTATTGGGGTTGAAGGACTCCCAGTAAAACAACATTCATCTTTAAGTTTCTGGCTATGGATAGTAAACATAAGATGCAGAAACTCCTCCACCTTCCGTTTAGCGATGAAAACACCTGAATTCTGAACCGTTTCCAAACTTTCATCAATGGACACAACACTTACTCTTCCTGCCCCTCCTCCTCCAAATACTACTAGAATTACACACACTTAATGCAGACTAGCAAAATAACTGAGAGACAGCTCCTAATCCACTGCTAGCCCTGGCCTGTAAAACAGCCTTTCCTAAATTGACATTTCAGACAAATTCATGGCTACATACTTGACAACATGCTTAAACATACAGAGATAAAAGAACTTAGTAAGGATCCAGACATTAAGCACCTCTATTCCAGTTTACATAAAAACAGTGCAGAACATAGAGATATATGTAAACAGTAATAAATAACTGAGAGGGATTTGCAAATAAGTGTTTTAAGAAGGATGAAGTAGTGAAAAAGTAGGAGAACCCTACACAGCAGAGAAAACCTATTCTCAGTTGCTGTATCTTGTGGACATCTGTGTGAATGAAGACTTTGCTGGTTTCTATGAGGTAAAAAAATTTACAGGGGTGTGGGAGACTTATCTGCAACAGCTTCTGAAATTCACCACACTCAGCTCCAGGCCAAGTGTCAGAACTGGCATGAAATATGCTAAGAAGCTCGTCCTTCTCAAAAACGAAAAAAATAAATTAATTTTTTCTCAGCTTTATCAGTAAAGTTCTTAGATATCCCTAAAATCTGACCTTCTGATTTTTCATTAAGAATGTTTATCATTTTGTATTTTGTGCAGTTAATGCAGAAGTAAATATTATTTCCTCTTTGTCTGACCCTTGAAATTTTTATACTTATAGAATGCAGCCTCTAGGTAAATGACATAGCTATTTTTATCTATTTTTAAACCCAGACTAACCTTAGGAACAGTTACATTCTGTTGTAGCTGCTTAACCAGCTCTTTCAGAACAAAAGCTGAGTGAAATCAGCTGTGGTTTGAAAAATGCATTTTGCTACCTTTAAAAGCTTATTAGCTGCCAGTTAAGACTGTGAGGTACAAATACCTCTTCTGTCAAGGCAGGGTGTGTGCTGTAAGGCCCTTGTGCTTAAAGCTCAACACTCAGCTTTCTGTAAACTCACCTGTGGAATACAACTAACAATATTTGCTAAAATGAGAACAGGAACTAACAGCAAGCTGAGAAGTGCCCAGAATTATTCCCAGAACTTCTGTCATTCAGTACTTCAGCCTTTGCTTAAGCAGTGTCTCTTCTCCAGGGCTCAGAGGAAGGAGGCTGAGGAGGCTGCCTGGTACATGACAGCACTATGGAGCTGGTTTGCTTCTAATCACCCTTCCAACAGTTTTTCCTGTGTATCACCCGCTCTACCAGACTGGCCACAGCACAGCTACAGCTTCCCCCAGGCAAACCACACATCTCTGTGCCTCACCCCTTCCCTTGGGAAAGGCTGCATATATGTCAGGATTGCTGCAGGCAGGTGTGGGAGCTGAGGGAGGAAAGGACCCTGCATATTTCAGAATAAGCACTGACAAAACCTTTGTAGCCAACCTACAGACACCTGTCTCTATTTCTTTGGATCTCTACGGTTTCATGGAGTTCCTAATACTGGTTTTAGCAGGCAGAGAAAAAAATAGTAGAAAAATTCTTTCCCCTGTCTTATTTTCAGGATAACTAGATGACTTTTACCAAAGCTTTAAAAAAGTTAAGGCAGATTGTGTTATCATCCTACCTCCAGCTACGCTGACTTGGAAATTAAAAGCTTACCTTTATCCCCAGCAAGGAGTCACGTAAACAAGCCAAAGACAAACCACAGAAGAAAGAAGGAATGAAGAACCTGAGAACTGCAATGTCCCTAAACAGGTTAGAAGAAAACGTGTTTCTTCTCTCAGAATCCTAATATTGCAGGACTTAGGCATCTAAAACACATTCATCTTAAGAGGACGCTTCTCCTACTCCTCCTCAAAAAAAGGGAAATAGTTCCAAACTATTAACTAGTGAGTACATATATATATATGTACCCAAGGCATTATTCTACTGTTAAGTGGAGTATTTTTAACAGGAGTGATTCATTTCTGCATACAAAAAAAGCTGTATTTTCAAGTGCCTGTGATGAATCAGTTGTAGCAATTTTGAACCATTCTCACGCATTTTCAACGCCCAAACATCGACCAAAACGTGAGTGGGCACATGTGCACACAAACAGCAGCTGCTGTGCCACAGCCCTATGGATTCCCACAGACACCCATGGAGCCCCAGTGTGCTGTGCACTTCTCCCTTGCCCTTTTGCCCTCGCCCTGCTCTGCTGGTGCTGTGTTTAGTTTACTCTAGGATCAAGGTTGAAAAATGCAGGAAATAATACCATGAATACAGAGAATGAAGAAAAAGCAAAGAAGAAAGTTACAGCTGTGGCAGTCTAGAAGATGCATTTATTTAAACATACTCATCTCTTTAGTTTCTTGTTTACTGTATTATAAAAAATTGGATACAGCAGCCAGAGAAGACAGTGTGGTCTGTTATATGTAGTTCCATAATTAACATCCTTCCAAGCAATCCTGTATCATTTTGGAAGATGCTACTTCTGCCATTGGAAAATTCTTGTATAAACCACAATATGCATTATGATTCATTACTGATGTTATCAAAACTATGACAAGAATTAGCATAAAGTTGGGTTGCATAATACCACTTGATTGACTTTTCAAATTGTCATAGTAAAAAGAAACACATTAGAATGTGAATATGAGTAAATGACTTCTTATATAAATATCAAAAGTAACAGAGGCCCCTTTAATAGCAGTATGGCTGCATAGCAGCAGAACCAGGAAAATAAAGACAAACATGGCACCTTTTATTTCTTAAGGCTCTCCAGCATTCATTACTGAAATAAGACATCTGTGATAATCCATTGTAAGCTTTAAATGTTTCACAAGTCTGATGACATTTATCTTACACCAAAAAGGATGCTCTGCATCATTTTACTTGGAATTGGTTTGTGCCTGGGATATAATCTCGTTAATATAAAATGCAGTGAGACAATTGATTCCTAAAGAATAAGATACTGATTAGATGGCAGCAGGAAAACACTGCAAAAGCTGATCACTCACTAAAATCAAAGCATCCCAAGCATACATAACCCAAGTGAATGACAGTGAAACCGACATTAGACATTGACAATAAACAAAACCAGCCCGTGAATGAGAAACAGATTGTTTTATAAACCATAGGGCTCTTGAAATTCACTTAGTGTATCTCTTTATCATTTCTGTTTCTTTTCCAGTTTGAGAGGAGCATTTCACAAATTTGTGTTTTATCAGCCTCAGTAATGGAAGGCAGACACTCATCAACAGCGGGCAGGCTTCGTCAGAACCCCAGTGCAACTGACTGTGTGCGCTTTGCAGATGAGATATAAACACACACACAAATATATATAAAAAAATAATTAAAGACAGACAGAAGCACCCAGCGGAATCCGAGGACACCTACGCGAGGGTTTCCCCGGCTGATACAGAGGACGGAGCGCTGGGCAGGCGATCCCCGACTGCCCCCAGACCCGCCGGGTCCCGCTCCGCCCGCAGCGCCCCCGGCCCGGCC
>VWYP01021673.1:0-10804 GCA_013400435.1 Pycnonotus jocosus
GATTCTGTGATTCTGTGAACAAGACAGCCTGAAGAATCACACTATGTGTCTGAGAATATTCCCCAAATGCTTCTTGGACTCTATCAGGCTTGATGCTGTGACCTCTTCCCTGGGGACCCTGTTCCACGGCCCTACCACGCTCTGGAGGAAGAACATTTTCCTGATATCCAAACTAAACTTCCTCTAACACAACTTCAGGCTATGGCCTCAGGTTCTGTCACTGGCCACCAGAATGAAGAGATCAGTGCCTGCTCCTCCTCTTCTCCTCACAAGGAAGCTGTAACTGCAGTGAGGTCTCCCCTCAGTGTCCTCTTCTCCAGGCTGAGCAGACCAAGTGACCTCAGCTGCTCCTCATATGACTTCATCTCAGGGCCCTTCACCATCTTCACTGCCCTTCTGTGAATGTTGTTTATATCCTTATATTGTGGATCCCAAAACTGCTCATGGGATTTAAGGTGAGGCTGCCCCAGTGTAGAGCAGAGCAGGACAATCTGCTCCCTTGCCCAGTTTTGATGCACACATAGCATTCCTGGCTGCCAGGGCACACTGCTGAGTAAGTGTGAGAGTTCCTATGAACTGGGAAGGGCCAAAGGAATTCTGTTTTTAAGAAATACAGCGGAGATGTGAAGTGCTACCTTCCCTATGTTGTATAGAGCTATCTAACATAACAGAAATACCTTTAGTACTGCAAAGGATGTTGCACTGCAGAGTTCAGCTGTACACTGGAAATGCAACTAGATGCAAACAAACAAATGAATCTGTGTGGAGCATCATTCCTGTACTGCTAACTGCATCTAGCTTTTAGCTGACTCAGTAGTCTGGCATTCTTAAGGGTGTTCAGAACCCCTAATACTGTCCTGATTGGCAACAATTACACTCCCTCACATAGACAATACATTTCTCTTTTATTTCACACAAAAACCCCTCAAAATGCAACCCCCCCCATAAGGAAAAAAAATCTACAAACAAAACAAATGAAAAGCAAAAACCTCCAAACCCAACAAACAAGAAAACAAGCAAACAAAGCCACAAAAAAAAAAAGAAAAAAAAAAGAAAATTTTGAAATGACCACAGTGAAACTAATGCAAGATATGATAATGATACTGTCTGTTGTCTGGGAAATCCAATTTCCATTTTTTCTTTCTGAGATAAATTCCATATGACTAAATAAATAATGCAAGTACTGACTAGAGAGCAATATAAGAGTTACACTCTGCAAAATATATTCTGGCTGCAAAATATATTCTCTCTCTGAACATTCCTATTTTTGGTCATAACCTTTTCTCTATTCATACTTACAAGAAAAATAAACCACTTTATTCCTGCATTTTTGCCAACAAATTGATGAAGACATTGCTTTGTTTCAATATTTTTGCTTTCACACTCCTTAGAGAGATGGTAAATTATGCCATTTTCAAAGTGAGATCTTAAGTAATTTTAAATATCGGAAAAAAGAGACAAGCCCTGAAGTCCAGAAAAAAGTAAAAGTAAAAAGCAGCAGAAACAACTGCAGCAGTAGTGTATATGAGATTTTCTACTGGTCAGCAAAAGGAGAGAATAGATGAAATTTATTTGGGATTTAAACCACTGTAACAATCTGGGTTAATGGCATGAACATAGGCGAATAATATTTCTCTTTTTTTTCACATTTTTTGTACATAACATGTACTGACAACAAAGGAACACTTTGTTGCTTTATTGTTGAAAATTCAGTTAATTTCTGTTTAGGTACAATGTAACATCAATGGTGTAATTGGCAGCACTGGCATATGTCTGCACGCTGTGTGTCCATAATGACCCAAGCAGTGCTTTTGCCTGCTATGCTCCACCTCTGCCAGCTGCCTGATGGACTCCTGCTGGCAGGTGTCCCTTTCCAGCTGCTTGGCACTGACCCTCATGCTTCAGTGGGAATCAAGCCTGGGATGGTATATCCCTTAAATTCACGCTGGCTGGTAGATACCTTCAGGGAGAGCAGTCAGCCTTCAAAGGCTATTTCTGCCTTTGGTCCTTGAAGGTGAATCATCCAAGCTACTGTCCTTTAGTGCTGAACTCGGAATAGCCAATTTATTCTCCATTTCTCATCCTCTGTCATTTTTAATTTGTCAGTTAGATAGCAGATATTGTGAGTGCTGAAGTGAAAGTTTGGGAGTTAAGCCTGAGGATTTCCAAGGCCAAGAGAAAACATAATGCTGTTCTGCTAAATCACCCAGGGAAGCCAGCTGAAACTGCAGAACTCATTACCTGACCTAACTTAAATTTTTGTGTTGCTTCCTTGAGCTAATTAACTAAGTGTCTTTAGAGATCATCTGAATAAAACATCAACCACAGCAGTGAGAGCAAAAAGAAACTACTCCATGCACACACACTTTGCGGGTGTTCTCCCTTTTAATAAACCTTTAGCTCAACCTTCTACAAATTATGACTTTTATACAAGTGCATACTGAACCATCTACTTATTTTTTTGCTAAGTAAGAATAAAATTTAGGGAAAAAAAAGTTTGTCAAGCTTGTTTGCCTATGTGTGTATGTATATAAATAAACTAAAACATTCAGTCAGTAATTGGAGTTGGGTATTATTTTTAAAAGATTTTTGGCAGGCAGAGCCCGAGGACACCATGAAGGTGGAATAGTATGCCTCTGTGTTAATAGCTGCTGGTTTCATAAACACTGTTCAACTGGTTAACCAAAGATTCAGGTAGCTAGCAGGACAGCTGCCAGCTTTCATTAGTAGCTTGAGGAATAACCTAGAACAAGAAGCAGTTGCTGGAGAGTGGTGGTCTAGAAAAAATCAAGAGAAAGGTTAAGTGGATGTATCACTTCTTTATATATTCTGTCATTTCCCTTTTTGAGGTTCACTCAACCATATATCACATGGTGCCTAAATAAGTTGTTCTTTTCTTTACAGTGATATTGTAGGACAATACAGTGATATTGTAGGACAAATTTCCTTAGAAGGTGATTTCATGTTGTGTTCAGAAAGTCATGGAACCATAGAATGGTTTGGGTTGAACAGGACCATAAAGATAGCCATATATTATTTCTATTTCAAGTGCCTTAGATGAAAAAGAAATTGATTTGCATAAACTTCAACATGGATATTTCCTCACTTATTAGTCAAGTTCTACTTTTTCATTTTTGTTACTGTTTAGTTTTTTATTTTGTTTGGTTGGGTTTTATTTTGGTTTTGTTTTGTTTTTAAGATACTGTCATGATTAAATTTTCATAAAACACAAGAGAAGTTGTAGCAATAAATTTGGAGAGGTCTTCAAGGATCCAGTAAACATGATAATCCTTTTGCTTATGGCAAAACAAATGACTCACAGTCTATTCCATAAATGAAGAACACCCTTGACCTATGCTAGCTTTCACTCTGTCTGAAGAGTATTTATATGTGTTTGAATGACACATGCACTGTGAAAATCATAATTTGTTATAGGATAAACATAAAATGTAGATACTTGTCTGCACAGACATGGGAAATAACTTCATACAGGATCCCAAGACAAATGCAGGTGATTTTTTTTTCTTCTATTTGTAAGATAAATAGGAATGGCAAATAGCAATACAAATGATCCCTACAACCAGGGCTTTTTCAGAGTCTGTTCACTGAAGCAGAAAAAGTTGCAGTTTTGGCTGGTTGATATGCACTTTGATTGTTGACCCTTGAACTCCAGGGAAATGAGAGAAGGAGAATGAAAGCAGAATTCAAGTGGCTTTCCCTCTGCTGAAGTGGCAGAGCCCATGAATCTAACCATTGACATTAATGAAAAGCTGAGGCATTGCACAAGCCTGATCAATCACAGAAAATAGAACAGTCACATATAAATTCAATTTCCGGGGCTGATCTTTTATATTCTCCCAAAGTCTCTAATTGCCAACACACTTATTCCTTTATTTGCAGTAAATGTGAAAATCCTGGTACGCATCAACTAACCCCTAGATGTGATCTCAGTCAAGCAAAATAGTGCTGAATTGAGCTCTTCATAAATCTTAGCCATCCAGATTAATTTCACAGCTCTTGTTTAATTAAACAGCTCTTATTTAGTATCTTTTGCCTATCCCAGTTACATATGTTTTAAATTTGTTTATAAATGCTACTTAACTTTTGGACATGACAGAACAGAAGGAATGTCAGCCTAATGTCTTGTGACAAATGGAAGTGGCTGGAGACAGCCCATACTGAGAAGTGGGTAAAGGTGGAGCCTTGTTTCTTAAGAGTAGCTGCCCTTGAGCACAATAAGGAAATAAGCTATGCCACAGTAAGTTAAGGAGTGGTGCCTTGAGAGGCTACCTAGAACAGAAGCTAGACAGTGTTAAAGGAATAAAGTATGTATTTATTAGAAAGGCCTTCAAAGGGTACACCTTGGGCAGTACAAGAGCCTGGATGAGGCTACACCCAAGATGGACAATGGCTCACACATTTTCACACTTGTATCAATTTTGATCCAGTTATGTATTGGGGTTAATTGTCCAATTACAACTTCAGGTTATGAAGTCCCATCCTCCCAGATTGCTCTCCTTGATTTGCTGTTGTTTATACTTTCGGGGCCTAAAACTGCAATGGTGTCCTTGGTTCTCAGGCTGGAAAAGGATTGTTTGTCTAACTAAACTGTGAGGAGGGCTTGCTAAAACTTTACATAAAGTTCAGAGATGCATGCTAATGCAGTACAGAATCTGGAAAATTTGAAAGCTAAAAGTTAAGGCAGCAGGAGGACACGAGAGATAACTTACATCATTCCCTTGCACAGAAGACTGAACTGAAGGTGAGGGGGAGGAAAAAGCCCACTGTCACCAATTCATACAGTGCCTTTATCTGATCCTGGACCAGACCAGCTATCTGCTCTTGAAGAATTTACTGTGTCTGTCAATACAAAGGTGATTCTTAAGACACCTTGACACTAGCAGAATTTTAGGTGTGAGATGTAAGGCTGGAAAAACAGAGGCAAGCTTAAAATGGGATGAACATCAGGAAAGCTGGTTTGGCTCTACTGGAACATAAAGTCCGTATTTGCCATTGTAGAGGAAGTGGGGAAACTGCCACAGACTGTAAAGGAGTGGGAATAGTATTAGAACATTTTTCCCTAATGTCTGTTCAAATGCAAAACTAATTTTCATTTTGCCATGTTTGTAGTGACTTTTCTTTGCTTTCTGCTGAGTTTTGAGGTCTCAAACATTTTAGCATGAATAAAACGAAAGTGAACAAAAGTAAGTTTAATTCCTCATATATTTGAAATATCTGTTTCATTTTAAGAGTTATTGATTGTTCATTCCCTGTTGGATATTGCCAAAATAATCTAATGCTTGTGAAGGGAGTCAGTGGCTTTTGACTTTGATAGCTAAAAACTAAAAATAATGATATTGATATACATAATTAAAACTGTTCCAATATGACATTAAAGCTCTCTGTATATAAAGAAGAACATGCATGAGAAAAATATGGATTCAAAGGGTAGAGATGAGAATACTGTCATTAGTGAGCAATTAAGATGCTAATTGAAAACCAAAACTGTTAAATAAAGAATTAATTTAAATTCTTTCAAATTATTATAGGAGAAAACAAGTATAATTTCAATTTACAAAAGGAGAAGAGAGAAAATATATTAGTAAGACCTGTTTTGTGACACATCACTTTCCAGCCAATTTCTGACTTTTGGCTAGCAGTATCATATAAATGTTAAAGATATACATGGCCAAAATTTCAAATACTGGCATCTCAGTTGTCTCTGTATTACTTTTCCTTATTGACTTGTTGTATCTGTCTTCAAAGATACCATTCTCTGTGAGCAAATTGGCCAATCCCAAATGACTGGAATTGGAAATAACAATAAACTACTTGTAATACTTATAAATCACTAGAAATTCTGAACTTCATTTGACAAACTTTTTTTATTCACCCAATTTCAGAAGCATATGCAATGCTGCTTTGGAGCTTGTACACACTGTAACAAATCAGGATGCAAATAACAACTTGCAGTAGAGCAGATCATTGTCAAAGTTTAGAAACATGAGAAAAATAAGAAATAAGGAACTGATATAAGTAGTGTGATCTGAATATTAGTTTTGCCATCCTGAACTATGCATTCTGCATGCATCTGCAGTTTCACGAAGCTCAACAGTTAGCTCCACTCAACCCTTTAGATAAATACTAGTGGAACAATATAAACCAGCTGAACTTTATTATCAGAAGCATAAAGGAGCTCAGAACAAGATTAGCTGCTACTGCTGCTGCTAAGTGAAAAAACCACAACAGCCCCATCCCTTCTGGAAACCCAAACCCCAAAACCAAACACACTCAAAAACACACACATACACATGTATCAGTCTGTGAGAAGGATATGTTCTGAGAAGAATGAGGATATATTACCTGAAAGCTGAAAGAACCATTAAATGGATATTTCTGGAATCAGAAGGCACTGCCAGGGAAAACATTAGAAAGAAATTACTAGAGAAAGGATAATTTAAAACTCCTCAAGGCTAACCAGTCCTAGGGTTCTATATCATGTTATCATTACAGTGTAAAGTATACTGTGCCATTTTCATATTTGATCTTTACTATAATCACAAAGAAATTGTTAGCTTTCACCTCTGTCATGCCATATTGTGAATGTGTAACAGAAAAATGTTGCTTAAGAAGATGTAATCTCAAAAACCTTTCTAACATTGTCAAAAGAAAGATAGAAGGTATAAAGTAGCCTGCACCTCTGCTTTTCTGTGGCTTTGACAAAAATCAGAAACAGAAGTCATTCCTGCCCTCCGTAGTCTTTGTCAAAGAGCCAAGCCAAGGGACAACCCCAGAAAGTCAACCTAATGCAAAAAGGCTGACAATCTGACAGTCATGATTAACAAAGCATCCACTCGGCAGAGACTTGACAGTTAGATGACTGGAGTGATCCTTTCAGAGAAACAAACAGTTCATTTACAAATTACACTTCATTAGTTTGGAGAAGATTAATCTAATTGTAGATGGCAAATTTCAACTAAAGCTGTGTAATTTTAGTGGAAGTAACAGTAGAACTTAATTTTCACTAAAACTACAAGTTTAGAGGTGAATGGCTCCCTCCACACCTCAGACTGAAAGACGGTAACAAATTATTATAGCCTAGAGTCTTAAAGCAACTTTAATGGAACTGGGAGGCAGAAAAAAGATGTTTCAGGAACCTATATACTTAGTTGTATTGCTTACACTTTAAAATATACCCTCATGTTCCTAAACCTTTATGGATATAGAGATGTTTCCACATAGGAGGGGTCAGGGATTGTTTTTTAATCTGAAAGTTTGTAGTTAAAATCAAATAGATTCCTCAATTTGGAAGATATTGAAAGGAACATGGAATTTGAAATAAAAGTTTTAAGAAATTATTGTTCAAGCACAGGACTCATTTAGCAGGCAAGATGTCCAACAGATATCAAGAAAGTACTAATATAGTTCAAGAGTCTTGCCTCATAAATTTCCTTCTAGCAGTTACTTAATTATTAATACAGAGGCTGAAAACTTCAATAAGGGACAAAAGGTGTTCTTACAAAACAATAGTACTTAGATGGTTTGTGAAAGTATCATGAGGAGGGATTTGAAATGGGGCATTTTCATAAATAACAAATGGAATCATAACGATGAGCTATCCTAGATTAGTGCCTTTACATTCTTTTAATAAGCTTGGAAGTCTGGTTTCACCCCAATCTCAAGAAGGAAATTCCTTGTGCATCTTGCTTGGTATTCTGCCAAATGGCTATACTAATCAAAATCTTTTTTCTATATCTGTGTAACTGTCTTTTAGCTTCAGAATTGCAATGGCTTTATCTTCACTTACAGATTTCCATAGTCAATAATCCTTTCCATATTTCCTGCACAAAACTAATGACATCTATATCATCATATTGACCCTGCTGCATCAATTCACCTTAGGAAAAGCAAAAGCATACAGAAACTGGAGTCTGAGAGTTCTGATGACAGATGACACCCTAACAAACTGATGACATGACAAATTATTAATAATCCATCTTCATCTCTGAAAGACAATAATGTAAAACAATTGTAATATATCAACAACACAAGAATTCTTTTCTTTTTCTATTTTCTTCAGATATTTTGTCAATTTTTGGATAGATTTTTAAAATCCATTTATTTGAAACTTCTCTTCTTATGAGTTAAAAAACCTTTCATGTCAAGCATGCAAAAACCAAAAAAATAGGCAAAGCAAAGTAAGTGCAGAGATGCTAACTGTAATCACTGTGACATTATGTTCATTCACGCTGATGTTTCTGTTGGTCAAGTGGCAACTTTGGAGTTCCTGAAGTGAACTAGCAGTCCTGTGCATGCTTTATGCTCACATCCCATTTGTTTTAAATAGCATTGTCACAAAAAAAAAAGGAAAGCGATAAACAGATTCTTAACATTTAGTCAAAACCAAATAAAACCCAAAAAATAAACACAAAAACTCCGCAACAAACCAATCAACCAAAAAAAAAAAAAAAAAACAAAACCCCAAAACAAAACCCAAACAACCCAAAAGAAACAAAACAAAACAAAATCACTAAAAAACAAACCAAGAAACAAAAACTTAAAAACCCCCGCAGCAAGCCTCACCAGGGAGAAATGATTCATTATGTCAGCTCCTCAGGGGTTTCGAAAACAGATTTGGCAGAGCAGTGACTTTCTGACATGACTCAGGTTGTCAAGCCAGTGATCAAGTGATTTATGTTGTGACAGTTCTCTACAGGTCAGTTCTAGGAAATGAGATTATTTCTGTTCAGCAGGAAATAACGAGACAATATCGGGGTCAGAGAATGCAGCAGACGTGGAGACATAAGGGAAACTAGTGATCTAGAGATGGCTTTTGGAGCCATGTTTCCAACCAAAAACTTCTAATTCATGGTCCAGATACACTTCTCTTATATAGAATCCACAACGCCTTTTCAAGCATTTAATTCAAAAATGAAAGCAACAATACTGTATTTTAAGGAGATATATTTTAACAACATTCTTATACATCTTTAGTGTGTGCTAATGAGATTAGCACAGAGTTAGCAAAAAACATGAACCTAAACTAAATTTTAAAAAGAGAAAATTATGTGAAATTATGACAACTGGTGAGGAAGGTATTGGTGCAGATACAGTACAATCTACAATAATGGTAACACATAGAAAATTTAGTTTGGAGACCCTAGTATTTTCCACTTATGGACTTTGAATACTGGTCAGCCTAAATGCACAACATATAAAAACAGTTGAATTTTATCCATTGCAATTAGAAGAGAGTACATTAACTGTCCTGTCTAAAACTTCACCATGCAGCTGCAGAAGAACCTTTCTTTGAAATTGCAGAAGCATTGAAAAGAAACAACTACAAAGAGAGCTGAACTCTATCTATCTATTAAGTCACATCAGGATCTTAAATACATTTATGTTACTATTCAGCTGCTAAAAAGGCTATTGACTATTACACATGATATATCAAGTTCCATATTCCTTCTTGTTTGCTGACACACTATTCCTGTTCTGTAATAGCTGTGTGTTGAGCATGTGGTCTTGACTGCAAATGGCAGATACGCAGTACAGCGTAACTCTGTCCTGTAGATTTCATCACATTTGATTTACTAATTTAAACAATATTTCTGATCTTTTCAAATGCCCATGAATAGATGGTGCAAATCTCAAAAAAAGAGTTAATTCTGTGGTTACTACGGTTGGAAGTTTCTGTTTAACCGTGGCAAATTATATCCATGCAGCACCCTTGAAAGCAGAAAAATTTCAAATGTAAATGTGAGGACATATTTACTCTGGTGCAGCCACTTTGTCTACTATTGCAAAAGATTATATGCCAGTGGCTGATGTGGACACATACCCTTCACAAAGTAATGTTTTTCTACTTTAAAATAGAGGGAATGTTAATTTCCTAATAGTAGGAAGTGATCACAGTCATGTTACTCCTAGAACTATTGCCATGCCCAAAGCGATATATCCCTCCGCTTTTATATTACAGTAGATTCAATGATTGCATTTGCTTGCAAGTACATTTCATAGTTGAAGTATAGTAGAATTATGTTTTCCCTGCAGAAGAGTTCTTAATACTTTGTAGAGGCTTGACTTTCAGAGGTTTTGTGGGTGTTACTGAAAACATTGTAATGACAGAGGTATCCCATGATACTGCAACAAACATTCACAAGAGCCAGAAATTGAACCTAAATAGAGGGTAAAGAATTTAAAGTGCAAATCAAAGAATCACAGAATCACAGAATTTCTAGGTTGGAAGAAACCTTCAAGATCATCGGGTCCACCCCAGCCCTAACACCTCAACTAGACCATGGCACCAAGTGCCACATCCAGTCTCTTTTTAAACACATCCAGGGATGGTGACTCCACCACCTCCTCGGGCAGACTATTCCAGTATTTAATCACTCTCTCAGTGAAAAACTTCTTCCTAATATCCAACCTATATTTCCCTTGACGCAGCTTGAGACTGTGTCCTCTTGTTCTCTCAGTTGCTGCCTGGAGAAAGAGACCATCCCCCAGCTGACTACAGCCACCCTTCAGGAAGTTGTAGAGAGTGATAAGGTCACCTCTGAGTCTCCTTTTCTCCAGGCTAAACAATCTCAGCTCCCTCAGTCGTTCTTCATATAGCTTGTTTTCCAAGCCCTTCACCAGCTTTGTTGCCCTCCTCTGGACGCGTTGAAGCGTCTCAATGTCCTTCCTAAACTGAGGGGCCAGAGCTGGACACAGCACTCAAGGTGTGGCCTCACCAGTGCCGAGTACAGGGGAAGAATGACCTCCCTGCTCCTGCTGGCCACACCATTCCTGATACAGGCCA
>VWYP01021674.1:4679-77040 GCA_013400435.1 Pycnonotus jocosus
GCGGGCTCCTGCCCCTTTGTCTGCTCTGCCTCCAGGCTGCGCTGCCGCTCCGCGGCCACCGCGGCCGCTACGCCGGGTAAGTCCGCCCGGCTCCCCGCTCCGCCCGGCGCGCAGCACCGCGGCCGCGCTCCCTCCGCACCACTGGTGGCAGCCGGCTGCTGTGCCTGCGTGCTCGGGCGTCCCTCTGCCTCCGACCTGCTAGCGGGCTTGTTTTTGGCAGCTGTAGCATGTAGCTCTTGAAAAAGGTGCTGCGGGTCTCTGCTAGGCAAAGGAAGGACGCCGCATTGAGGGAAAAGGAAAAAAGTTTGAGTGTCCTTGTGGAAAAGCAATTGAGATTATGCTGGGGGGAAATAAAAGGTTTTGAGGTTCCATCGTGCTCTGAAATGAATGAAGATTTGTATTTTACTTTAGGATACAATAATACTGGAACTTGAAATTGTTTGTGAAAACTTGAACAGTGATTGCTCATATTAGGGAATGCGTAAGAAGTTCAAACAATAAGGGAACTCTACTGTCAGCAAGTGGAGACTAAAACTTTCACGTGCATTTCAAACTAGACTTCCTTTTTGTTCTAACGGCAGTACAAATTTGTGTTAGAAAGGGAAAGATTGGACTAAGTAGTAGTAAAAAGTGAACGTGCCTCCAAATTGTATGTTCTTTGCCTGGTTTAAAGACTTTGATTTTAATAAGTATTTAACATAATAAGTTTATGATGCAAAGGAAAAGGCAAAGTCAAATATAGGAGTGCTAGAAGCCAGTGGCATGTGTCAACATACAGTATAAAAATCTTTCAAAGTGCCCAGCAAATTCAGCAGGATAAACACACCTCTCTGTGGATGTAAGAGCTATATTATTCCTTTTATTTTATTGGAGTAGCCAAGCCAGGCATAGAAGTTCCCCTACTAAAATGAGGCTTAAAAAAACATTCCCTAAGCTTCAAGGATTTGGTAATGTGATATGAAGCCATTCACCCTTTGGTCACTATTAGTGATAGAAAATAGTTAAACACTTGACAGCTGTTTCGCCATCTCTGCTCAGTTCCTCATGTCCCGGTATCTGTCTGCACTGTGAAATCAAATAGGCCACCACAGTCAGGAGTGCTCCTGACAGTGCCAAAAAGCAGCAGGACAGAAAACTAAACTGTTCTTTAAAGCCAAGGTCCCACTGTAAGTTTTGGGCAACAGTTCTGTTCTCTCATTGGAGCCGATAGCACAGGCATGGTCTTCATGCTCTTGAATTTTTTTAAATCCAAGATAGCATTCAGTTTGTTTTCAGATGACATGGAGATGAATAACACATTGTTGGTGCCGGTGCTTAATTTTTTCTGAATATTAATTAAATAAGTTATGTGCTAATTTTGACTAAATGTCAAAATATACATTTTACTATTCTTTAGGTTTAAGTGACATCATCAGCTATAATCAAGTTGGTTCAAATAAAATAACATGCATAAAAATTCAAATATTGTACCTCTGCTCATTAATGTAACTCAACAATTTTTTTCAAAGTTTTAAAAATCATTTTCTTGTTTGAAAATTTCATATTCCCAAGATGACATGTGAAAGACCCGCCCAAACTCTCCTTTGTTGATCTCTGTTTTAGAATCTTTTGCATAGACTCTAGTCCAAAAAAATGAGACTTTTCATCAGCTTCCAAAAGTTGGGCAAGAAAATCACTGGAGGAAAAAAAAAAAAGCTAGAGTTAATTATAAAAACTCTTGGTCAATAGGCAATTGTAGTAGGGGGCCAAGATACATTTACAAGCCTTGCTGAAAATGTGGTCAATATTTGAAACAGAAACCAGAATGTGTACCACATGTGTAACACAAACTGGAAAAACAAGCTAATATTTTTCCCACTCTACTAATATTTTCACCACTCTACTAATATTTTCCATTTCTACTATCCTGGCATTATTTGTGTCAATAAAAGATGATGGAAAGTTAATTTGAAATGATGTGGAGGTTTCTACAGAATTATGAATATATCTTGTCCATCTCTCATCATCACGATGTGATGGCAGGATCGGTTAAATTCTTCTGTGCGTGCCATCGATTAGAGGCAGTTGAGCAAGTGTTGCCATTACTACTGAACCTGAACTCAAGGGGAAAAAAAATTGGTCTTTTTTTTTTTTTTGAGGAAGCCTATTAGAAGGTGAATAGTTTGCTAACGTTCACCATTAAAAGGGGTGTTCCAACAAAGTGACTTCTTTTTGTGCCAAGAAACATCTGTGAATCCCAGAATCCCATAATTTCTATTGTGTCAGAAGCTGTACCATAAAGGGAAAAGGCATTAGTATAATTAGGACAAAAGAATGAGAGGGGAAAAAAAGAACAACGACAAAAAAGGCAATGGAAACATTCCTCATAAAGACACTACTAATCAGCCACCCAACAGTAAACTCCAAACTATACTCACACATACTTTTTTCCTTCCTGCACTTGTATGTTCTGTCCAAAAGTTCCAGGGGAAGTGGATAAGTGGGAGATGCACATGCACATCAGGGTTTGGGCAGAGTAGATGTGGAATATTCATGAGGGTTTTTCAGGAGGCTGTTACCAGAAGTTCACACAGGAGCAACAAGGATAACCAAATACATGGGAATGGATTAAGTTCCTGAAATAACCAAGTAAACTAGAACACTTTGGTCTCCAGTAGAAACAATTTAGGCATTAAGAGATGTCTACAAACTTTGAGTCACATGGACCTAGTAGACAGAGATCAGTTATTTGCTGTTTCTTCCAGTTATAGGAAATGGGAAACATAAAATAAATAAGCTTTTGATAGCTTTGCAGAGTAGGGTGCTGGAGCAGATGGAGCTTTGTGAGAGTTTTTTACCAAATGCAGCAATCTTCCTGTTCTTAGGAATCCTATGAAGAAGGAGATGGCTTCCCATTAGCAGATCAAGATTTCTTAGAATAGAAAATATCTCTCTCATTTGTTCTTCAAAAATCACTACCATGATATTTTCACTTCAGTTCATCTACATCTACCTGTACATGGCGGCTCAGCATGTTGCCTCCAATTTCTCCCCCACTTTTTGTTCTTCCAAAGCCTTTTCAGAAGTGTTCCTCATCTCACCTCTTCTTTCAATTGCAAATGACCCAATGCAGGCAAAGGCTGAAATAACTTGTCCAGTTTTTCTCTAATGTTTTTGTTGCAAGATTTGGGTCTTTTTACATATCAGGATTAGGATGATAAGTCTTCCAGAATCTTATTCTTCACTGGGTTGCAAGTCTGCAGATAATTATAATTTCTCTTGGTCAGATGAAGGCTATGGTACATGCTTACTGTGTAACAACCACATAAAATAACCTGCAAGTCATGAGGAGGTGGATAGCAAGGAAACAGAGAACAGTAAAGAAATGTTCTGTAATTCAAGATATAATATGCTGTAGCTACTGGGATGTGACATCCAGAAAATTGCATAAACCAACTCTTCATGTAGATAAGGACAGATATCAAATCTGAGAGCATTCAGCAAATTTCAGGTATTTTAATGCCCATTAATACCCCTACATACCATAACTAAGTACCTTTGATCCCACAGTACCTTACACACAATGGCTGGCAATTGTTCTGTCTCATGGAAAAAACACATGGGAGTGTGACGAAAATGAGTTGTTGAGGGAATTGAGAAGTGAAAAGGAACTCCTCCTATGCTATTCCCTCTGCAGATTTTTTCCAAATGTTTTAATCATGGACTAAAAGCTCT
The DNA here is from genome assembly GCA_013400435.1 of Pycnonotus jocosus. NCBI lineage: Eukaryota > Metazoa > Chordata > Aves > Passeriformes > Pycnonotidae > Pycnonotus > Pycnonotus jocosus. The sequence continues at coordinate 8,394 of VWYP01021674.1, forward strand.
GCTGTGTAAAAAAAGTTCCTTCTCCCTGCTGCTCAGCTCTCCCTCCCCACCCCCAAGTCAAAGTAAAATGTCATGAACACAACTGGCAAGAAAAGCATTTGGAAAGCACACCAACAGCATGAGAGGGAAGGTAATTATATTCATTCAGACAAACCCCAAACTTAGCACTTCTCTGGATGGTGTCAAGGAGCCTCTAAGAGGTAAAAAGCTGTGAGCTCTCTAGCAAAAGCAATTTAAGTATCTCTTTTTTAAAATAACCAATAATTCTGTAGTCAAACACTGATTCCTAAAACCAGCACGGATCAGTGAAATCCAAAACAGCTCTGGAACCACTTACCTATTCTTGCTCCAACACTGCAGCTCTAATTGTGTGCTTCTCATTACCTGATACTCCCCCTGCACAATAATATTTATGTTGTCCTATAGGAGAAAAAGAATACTGCCAAGTTTTGATTATTTTTCTCCTTTGTGTCCAAGTATTATAAATTTACCTTTTAAAGTTTCTCTGCCCTCCTCAATATAAATGAAATATACAAAGTGCTTCAGTTGCTCCTTCTTTCCCTCTTTTACTTTCTTTTTTAAAATAATTGGAACAGCAGTACAGACATCCTCACTACCCAGGTGAAGTGCATGCCAGGCGAGGAGACTCCCAGTTTATTATGGCTGTGTCTGAACTGAAACACAGATTCATGTCACCATGTGAGCCTGGTTCCTGTACTTATCCAAACTGGGGCACCGTTGCCTGGTGCTGTGGCTTCTAACCTCTGCAGGTGGAGATGATGGGGGGAAAAGCAAGGAAAGTAAGGCAAGATATAAAATATCAAGACATGGGCAAAGCTTTTACCCATACTTAGGAGCTTTGAACCTGTCCTAGGTTTCCTACCTTATATGCAACCTATGGCCTTTCAGTAAGAATGATTCTTTTGGAAGTGTAAAAGAAATTCCATTACACTTTCCTCATTTTTAGAGGTGTGAATATTACAAATGGGAATGTAGTCTATTATTAAAGAAAATTCATGTTCAGGGTTGCATCCAACAATTATGTTCTGAAAAAACCAAAACCAAAACCAAAACCAAACACCACAAAAACAAACCAAAAAAAACCAAACAGAAGTAGAAATAGAAAACAAATGGNCACTGGGATACATCTAAGAGGTACTTAAAAAAAGATACTTTTAAAAATAAGGAATTCACATATAAAATCTGCCTAGATCCTCAGTCTGAAGCATCCCCTTTGGATATACCAGCTTCACTGTCTCATGAAACTAAGCAGGCAAGGAAATACAGCTTTTCCCAGAGCTTCTGGTAGTAGTTGCAGTGAACTCCAAAGCTCTCACTTCTACACTACACTCACTTCCAGATGCTGCTCGTGTGAGTTCACACTCATAGTTCCTTAAAATTAAGTTCTCAAATCTGAACATTTTGTGCAGGGCTTAACAAGCATTTAACAGGGGATAGACACTATATAAATAATTTTGTTGTTGTTGTTGTTAAAGAAGAATCTAAAATATGTAAGCAATTCACATAAAAGACAGTGGAACCTACTTTTAGTCTAGAAGGAAACTCACAGTTCTGAAAGGGGTGAATTTGAAAAAGGGAGGTTAAAAAATCTCCTTTTCTTGAATATACTGCTAATATTTTATGGGAAACCCTTAGTTTCATACTCTGCATAGGACTGTATCCCACACTGCACAATAAACAGGATCCCAAAGTCTCATCTCCTGAAATTCTAGTATCCATAAAAATGTCATCCACATGTCTGAAATGGCCTTACATGGTCAAAATGCTGTAGGAAACATTTATTGTTGCATCCAGTTGAAGGCAGATGGACACCATCAATCATCTCTCACTATCTCCTGGAGGTAAACATTGTCACCTCTGTTTTGCAGAACGGCTCTTCACTTATGTTTTCTCCTTAATTTTACTTCTGAATACATAACAGAAACTGTACTCCCTCATCTGTGGTAGAACATAGTATTTAAGAGGGCACTGTGTGCATAGTGCTAATGCAAAAGTCAAGAAATAAGCAGTTATATTGATCATATATTGGTCATCTCTTCAGTTCTGCAAGCAAAACCTGCTGTGAGCATGCATATACCACTAAAAAACTGAAAACAGCAGTGTAGGTCAACAGTCAGTATTTCTACTGCTCAGGCAATATGATTTGTTTTGCTTTCAGGCAAAGAGATTAAAAGATTTTTTCTCAATACAATATAAAAAGAGAAAATAATTTAAAATAAAGAGCATTGCGACTGTCCCCTGTCCACCTAGTTTACATATTTATGTTATCAATATTGTTTTACATGCAGAAAACAAATGAAACCCATGCTCCCCATCCTATTTATGGTAAACATTTTTAGTTGGAAAATGAGAACCAATAATTATGGTTAGACATTAGACCTCTCTCTGAAAACTCTGTTGTGGGTGACCACCTTTTTTGCTGGTCTCTGATTTGCAAGAACAAATCCACAGTCAGCAAAATTCTGGAGATAATTAAGCATAATTCTATTTTTTTTTTCAGTTACTTATGATTCTGATTTAAAGGCTTCGTTCCCATGACTGTATATATGGGTACAAAGTTATGGTTCTGATTTGATGTTGGTATTGCAGCAAAATGTGCATAAATTTCAAGGGTGCTACTACTTTGCACCTCAGTATATCAGATCAGAATCAGACCTTAAACAGACAGTTACTTTCAGTAAAATATTTGCAAAGAAAGCTCCAAAAGTGCATTTTGTGCAAGGCACCTAAGGGTAGGTAAGCCAAAGTAGTCTGAATTGAAAATATACTCAGATCAACAAATGGCTGGGGACAATAAATTCCGTTTTTTCCTGTTATTTTATACCATGAGTTTTCCAGATGAGGAAGATGGGATGGGAGCTGAAATCCAGCAGTGGACAGTAAGCATGAACCCATTGCTTCTGTGTCTGCCTATGCAGGCTGAATGCTCTGGAGAACAATGCTCTGCTGAGCCTCCTCTTCCTCCAGAGAGCAATGGGACTTAAAGTGTATTTACTTAAAGAGAATCCATACCATAAATTTACCACACAAAACAATACATGGAACAGCATTTTCCAAAGAGAAAATGTTCTAGATTGCTTAAATACAGCCGTGGAAAGAACAGATGTATTCTACCAAATCAAAACAGTTTTTCTTTTATGTTCTGAAGCTCAGTTAAGGCTGTGATACAGGGGAGACTACCACAACAGGACCTTGAAAATGAGTTTGTAGGGGGTTTATTATAGTAAAATTATTCTAGGAAAATCATACTGTTTCTTATACTGTATTTCAAATATCTTCAGAACAGTAATGATACAGTTAGCGGCACTTCATGGTTGACTCAGAGGTAAAAAAGGAAGCTCTTTTTAGCTGAGATTAAAAATAAATTCGGGGCATTCACAGCCCAGAAAGCTGGTCATATCCTGGGCTGCACCAACAGAAGTATGGCCAGCAGGTGAGGGAGGGAATTCTGCCCATCTGCTCCAGTCTCATGCAACCCCACCTGGAACACTCCAGTGCATCCAGATCTGGGGACCCCAACGCAAGAAGGACATGGACTTGTTGGAACAAGCCCAGAGGAGGCTCGCAAAAATGGTCAGAAGACTGGAGCACCATTCCTCTGAGGAAAGGCTCTGAGAGTGGGGGTTGTTCAGCCTGGAGAAGAGTCCAGAGGGATCTCATTGACACCTCTCAGTACCTATAGGGAACTTATAAGAAAGATGGGGACAAACTTTTTAGCAGGGCCTGTAGTGATAGGACAGTGGGTAATGGTTTTAAACTAAAAGAGGGTTGCTTTAGATGAGGTAGCTGAAAGAAATCTTCTAAAGTGAGAATACTGAAACACTAAAACAATGTGCTGGAACAGCTCTGGTTGCCTCGAGCCCATCTAACCTGACCTTGAAGATTTCCAGGGTAGACCATCTACCAGCTCTGTGGACAACCTGCACTAGTGAAAGATATCCCTCTGGGGGCATTGAAGTAGATGGCTTTTAAATATTTCTTCCAACCCAAACTAGTCTAAATTACTTTAGCAGGCCTAATGAAAAACTCTTTGATTTATTCCACCGTACTCCTACCAAGATTACCACCAGATGCTACTCTGAGGCTGCAGTGCAGTCAAACAGCCAAACCCTGCTAACCCACACTAGTGGCCACCTGCTGCCACGGCAGTCAGCTGTGCTGCTGCTCTGCCAGCAGCCTCTGCCCAGGGACTGGAACTACTGTGCCTACAGCAAGAGAATTCCAGGAGCACAGAAAGAAAAATAAACCCACTTCTTCATTTTTCCCTCCCAGGACTAATCAACAGCTTATCAGGCTGTGATTTGGCTGCTGCAGGGCCTCTGTGTTTGTGCTGGAACAGGGAAAGGGCAGGAATGGCTGGGGGTTTGGTACCTGCCTGTGTACCTCGAGTTGTTAGTCTGCCTGTGCACTGGGGACAGTTGCCTGAAACCAGTTATGTTCAGGTGTGTATTCCAAGGAGCACACCATGGGTTCACCTCAGCAGAATTTGGTGTCTGGATCAGTCCCAACTGCCAGATTCCTCGCCAGACCTATGTCAATGAAACAATCACAACGGAGTGTTTCAGAGTCAAAGAGAGAATAGTATGATGCTTATTTTCAAATAAACACTTTCCTGAAATTGCAAAACCAAAGAAAAATTTAACCTTGGTAGTAAGTATCATCCTGTGGATTTTCTGAGGCAAGGGGATTTCTATATGCTTAATGTCTGAAGAAGCTGTAAGTCCTTCTTTACATACCAAACAAGACTGGCATGACAGGGCCCACAGAAAAAAGTAGCCTCTATTTATTAAATAGGTAGGTGTTAGGCAAACAATAGCTATTACGTGTCAAGAAAGCAGGGAAGACATTTAATTATGTAAATCTTATTAATAGCGCTGTCTTTTTTTGTCACAGCACAGTTTCATATTTTCAGGGAAATAAACCTTGGACCCTTTCACCTTTCAGGGAAATAATATTTGAACTGTATAGCACAGGCAGCCAAAAACACCCTCTGCCCCAAATTTTCACCAAATAACAGGAGTCACGGTGCAAGCACAATGCCAAGTCTGGGCTGGTAACTCAGATCTCTCTGCAGAATGAGCTTGTATCCTCGCCAGTAACACACAGTGTAAACAAACCCAGTGGCACAAAGACAGCACAGCATGTCCTTATCCTGCTCTCTTATCAACAGGCTCGATCCCTGATCCATCTGCCTGTGGTAGCAACAATGGTAAAAAATTTAAATGGAGATCATTACTAGAACATTAAATAGAAGTAATTTGCTTTTCCTTGTGAAAAATCAAATTCTGTTCAGCTGAGGTTCTTTTATCTTGCTTTTACCAGAAGCAGCTCTCTTAGTTTTGAAATAGTCAAATGTAGCCATGGTTTGATATGGCAAAAAAAAAAAAAAAAAAAGGAAATCAAAGAATTTGTGTATAAAGGATAAAATCTTTTGTATTCACTATCCAGCAGCATAAAAATAATTACTGATGTATTTTCTGAGGCCTAGCCTAGAATATGAACTGCAGTGAAATATTTAATTATGCAGGTTTTGATCACTACTGCAAGGGCTTTTTCTGTTCAACACTAAGTTGTCCTGAGAGAGGGTGGTGATTCTCCCTCTGAAGCAGCTGTGAGGAGCAGGAAACACAGGAATAGAGGGCTCCTGTGTCCAGAGCAGGTCTTGGGAGGAACACTGTCTGCTGGCCATGGGCTGTGCAGTGTCTGAGCACATTTGGTGTATCATATATCTCAGAGGCCCCAGGCAAAGGGACATCAGCTGGTCATGGAATTATAGAACCATAGAATTGTTTAGTTTATAAAAGACCTTGAAGATCACTCAGTCCAACTGGTGGCCTAACAGAGCAGAGTCCACTACTAACCCGTGTTCCTAAGCACCACATCCATATGTGTTTTAAAGACCCCCAGGAATGGTTGAGAATGATGATTCAGCCATGTCTGTGGACAGCCTATTCCAATGCATGACAACCCTCTCAGTGAAGAAGTTTTTTCATCAATCTCTATCAGACAGATGTATGACAAAGCTGCTGATCTAATCTTGCTAGGAGGTTCTGGGCCAACACAGAGAAAAAATATGCATTTTTCAGGCTCAGACTGGGTGAGGGAGGACTCAGGGTCTTCAGCCTTTCCTCCTGTCTACAGCATATGTTGTTTGCCACATGATGTTGTTAAATCTTTCAAGGTCTTACACCTAGCCTTATCTGCCAAAAAAATCTATCAAATTAGAAATTAGGTGTCCCGTGAGTTCAGGTGCTTTGCAGCCCAGAAGCAAGTTAAGAGGTGTCACAGGCTTGGAGAATACAAGACCATCAGTGTCCCTGCTAGCATCCACTCCCTCTAGCCTTAGTTCTTAGCCAGTGGGTGGCATGCCACCCACCAGTGAGTTACTTTTCCTGTGTTCATCCCTCTTCATTGGACCTATCACCCCTTCTTCATGAGATAACTGGTGGTTTTCTTACTATGTGATGAGTGATAGACAAAAAGGCACCTCAAAAGTCACGTAGTCAGCACAGGTTGCCCCTGCCTGACCAAGGTGCAGGACAATTTGTAATGATTAACATGTATCACCCATAAACATGAGAAAACAGTATAGAACCATAGAAAAATTAGTTATCTTGAGCCTCTGGGAGATTATGGAAAAGGGGAGCAAAATCATTGCCCTACATGTTAAGGAGTCAGTATAGTGTAGTGCTCAGGATGAGTTAAGCCTTACATCTCTTTTTTATGAGGAGCAACCTCTCCAAATCCTATGAGAGATCCCTAGAGGAATGGTGAATGAAGGGCTCCATGGACCAGGAAAACCTGAAGTTTTGCTTCTGCTGAATGAAACTGTAAGAGTGGGGGCAAACCCCACAGATTTTACCTCGTTAGATGAGATCAGTCCTAACCATTTGCAGACAGCGAGACAGCACCATGAAGCAGTTTAGGATACAGAATAGCAGAGAATGAAAGATGTACAGTGTGCTCTGTGAAATCTGATCTTTCTGCATTGTTTGCCTGTAATCCAGCGACCATTATCTCTACTGAAAAAATACATGTGAACTTTTATGTGTGACAATTGCACTCGGGGTGGTCTTTGAATTAGGAGGCATTTGGTCACAGAGCCTGCAGCAAGTCACGCCACTGCAGCCTGCACAGTTAGATTAGGAAAATAGAAGCAGGCAGGAGGAAAAAAGCCTTCTCCTGGGTGGTTAAAGGGAACAGGTCTGTGAAAACTAGATCTGAGGAAAGAGGTTCCTAATATTCAGGTGTATTTACTGTGAAGTGACATTGGCAGTGGGAAGAGACATACATTTTAAATGTTTATTCCACAAGTAATGGATCTACCAGATTTCAGTTATCTTGTTAGAGCTAATGAAATACAGTCTTAATGGAGTAGCTAATAGCTGGTCAATAAAAATGCAAAATAATAGTTCTGTTTAAACATAAAATAATTAGAACTAACAAAAAAAGACTTCATGCAGAAGGAAAATGCAGAGATCTTAATGGGAGGACCAGTTTTATAGCACCCAATGGAAAAATCAGTTATTAGGGTAGATTTAGCAACAAAAGTTCCTGTGGCTGACTGGAAAACATTACTTTTTTCAGGAGAAAAAAAATAGCACAAACTTCAAGCAAACAAAGTAGGAATTTTTAAATTTGTGTTTGTATAAAGGACTTTACTTCTTACAAGAATAGATAAATAAATGGGTGAATTTAAGGTAATATTCCTAAAGCTATAAAATTGCAGAGAGAGTATTTATTTCTAAACTGCATGGCTATAAAACACCAGATGCCATACAATGAAGTCATCTCAGAGCAAGACTGGAATCTGTTGTCTGTGAGGAACATGCAGATACTTTTAGCAGTGACGTCTTGCTCATAAAACAGGAACACCAAACACCCTTCACTGCATTCAAAACTTGTTGCGTGTGGGATTTTGTTATTTTAAGTTTAATTATTACTCATGCAAAACAAAGAAGGGAGAGTTTTGAATGACAGTTTATGAAGAGAGAAGTAAGAATTGTCTTGTGTTATGTTGAGGATTGACAGAAGGAAATGTTGCCTCTTGGTTGAGCTTGGCCAAGGAGGCCTCTGCTGTTTTGGCCACACATTATCCTGATGTATGGCTTAGGTCACTCCTCTCTATTTTACAACAGCAAAAATGGAAGCACAACAAAAAATGTATTTTTCATTTGAGACAGAAAAAAAAATCCAACATAAACACAAAGAATCACCTGATATATATTGTGCTGCTTCTTGAATAATGTAAGTGTTTGGCAGCTTGTTCTTAGCCATGGACCATGCCAACTCCATTTTCCATTAAACTTGATGTAATGATAGCTGGTCACAAAAATAGTATAATAAGAAAGAAGCTGCAGAAATATGGAGCCAACAATTTAAGGGGTTTATAAAGCTCTACATTTTTGTGGTATTAATTGACATAGCATATCAAGTGTAGCTCAAAATGCAAATATTTTATATGCAAATATAAAAAAATGCCCATTGCAGCTTTATAGACTGCGGTAATTGCAAATGGAAATGAATTCACCCTATAAATTTGTCTCAGTGTACAATGTAAAAAATACAATTTAAATTGAAAGTGTGTAAAAGCAGAGAATGTGATATTATTTGGATTTTAAAAAATAAAATCAAAAATAAACACAACTCTCCATCTGGGTTCTGCATTTAGTGTTTGGTGGACATGTACTGCCGCTAATTAAAAAAAAAACAACCTTTTGTTTGGAGTTTTGATAAATTCCATCAAAGCAACTGTCCTTTTCTAGGAGAAAATGTAGAGCAAAGCAGAGAGGTTCAGTATTGATCACAGGTTTCATAATTTGTGCATTCAAGATAGCATAAAACAATACAAACATTATATATTTTTTCATCTCACTCTTCAAGACCATTTCAGTTGAATTGAGATGCATCCTCTTTACCTGCCAAAAACTTAGCAAAATCAAATAGACCAACCAACCTTCCCTAGCTCAGCATTTTGCCTTTAGATGGGAGTAAGTACATAGAAGCTCTATCTCATAAAAACACTGGGTGCTACAGCAGCAGCAGGAGATTTTGAGTGAAAATGCTGCTTGGGGGACATATCTTGGCAAGCAGCAGCTCCCTGATGGAAATAGCATTTGGCATCAAAAGTTCTCACAGAAGGCCTATGTACATAGTTTCTCAGCTGTCTTTTTCAAAGAACCTTTCCTTCTGCTGGCTATGCAGGTGCTGAGCTGAGATTACAGCCCGCTGTGTAAAAACCTGCGCCTTTTCCTCATACCTGCCTCTCAGTTCTCACCCCTCTTGTACTTCACTGTCCTCAACTCTCCTTGTAAACAGCCTGCACAACCATTCTGGGTAGGAATTGAGGCATTTTACTACCCCCTGGCTCAGCACATAATTCCAGATCTTTGCTGTTGTGTGACTGCAGTATAATCAGGCAATAGTAGTTCAGCTCTAAAAGAGGTCTTTTGGACAGTGGGCCCGGACACTGTGATAAATAGCAGTCTTATCCAGGTGAAAATAAACTCAACAATTTTTTATTGTTATGAATGTTTCCAATTTAGGGATTTGGTTTCAATTGGACAGAAGGAAAGAAATGCTGATGGGATGATTTGTTTAAGGAGCTAGGAGCTCTCTTCAGCATTTCATTAATTTTTGTGAGTTATTTTATCAGGGGAGATCTTAAATCATACTTAGGAAATTTTCATCAAGTATCAACAGACAAAGATCTGTTTTGTAATAACCGGAAGTGAGCAATGCTGAGAAGTAACTGATACCTGAGTGCAAGACTCCATTGACACCCTCTGGACTTGGTATCCTGTTCTGCTGCATCCCTTTGGATTTTGTTGGTGTATTTGCTTGGGTTTAGTAGTTTTCTCTGTGTGAGAGTTGGAAATATGGATCAAAAAAGAGGAGTAAGCAAGAGGTCATAAATAGCTCTGAGAGACATTATCTACCCTGGTCATTTCAGTCCAGTGTAACATATCCTGGATGAAGTTGATAGCAATGTCTCTTTTTACTAAAAGTTACAAGTATATTTTTATATATACCTTCACACAAGTATGTGCATCATTATCCATAACACCTCCAAACCTGGTAAGTCAAAGCAAGGCACACAAAGGTAACTCTCTTTCATGCAGAAAGTATGAACAGCATGATGTCATGCAGTCAGGTAGACTAAACAATCTGTCTTTTTCAGATAAAAACTATAAAACCTTAAGAAACATTTACAGTATCAGGTATGTGATGAAAATTACAGTAATAAATCTGAGATGATTTAGAAACTGTTCCCAGGACAATTACAGAATGCCCCAGGCATTTGCTGTCTGCCTGCTCTGAAGCAGAACATGTTTACACCATGTTTCATAAAGCCATCTTGTGCAGCATGGAGTGGTTTATTCTAAGAGCACAGCAGTGAATTGTCTAAACAAAATGAATGACATAAAACCTCAAATGGCAAGTTTGGTGTTTCAGTGACAAGGGCGCAATACTTAGAGATCTCTACACTTGTGGTTTGTTGTAGTTTAGCTAATTAGATTCCAGATTGATGTCAAACAAATAATCAGTGTGGTAATGCTTTCTAACAATTAAGTAATAAACAAATGTAATGGCATCTCTCAAGAAATCAGTTGTAAGTTGTTTTAACAATGCATAAAACATCTGCTTATTATCACATGCCACATGGCCCCAGCATGGAGAGTGGCACTAATGGGACTTGCTGTGTGTTGTCAGCGCCCTGATCTTTCCTAGCAGCCCCTTCACCACCCTGCCCTCTTCCAGCAGAAGAGCTAAAATCATCATGTCACATTCAGTGACTCAGTTGTAGCCACACCTTGAACTTTGAAAACACAGAGTCACTGCTGTGCCAGTCAAGAGTTTTGGGAGAGCAGCCAAGGTACTGCAGGGAGGTTTTGGTGGAAATACAACAACAAAATCAGAATCCAGCCAAACATGAATGCTCCTTAATTTGAGGAAAAGGTGATTACTAGGCAAATAGATGAAATTTTCCCAAGTTTTAGTTCAGAGCATTAACCCTTTTTTTATCTCTGTGGAAGTAAAAACCTTACCATCTAATAACAGCTCTGGCTTTTTTGTTTAGCAGAGCTCCCCAAAAGTAGATTATGTTTCTTTTCTTGGTAGCATATGGGATTCCCAAACCCTACTGCCTTATTTCTCTTAAAGAATATTTTTCAAGTCATACTTTTCCTTCAAGCTTATAGCCTTATTGTCCCTTTAGATAAAATAAATAATGCTGCATTCTGATTTTCTGATTTTTTTAATTTACCTATTGAATTTCTGGGGAAAAACACAGACATTGATTTAGGAACCTGAATAATTCTGGGCAGTATTGGCTAAGACAATTCCTGTGTTGAACAGGTGATAGCAAACAAAATGTTTTCTCCAGAAGCTACGAAATACTTAATTTAATACTAAATGTGAATGAAACCGTAATGCATGTTAATTCATCTTAACTCATGTTGTGATGAGAATTTCCCAATCTCCCTCCACATTTCTACACAAATATTTGTATTATTTAGCTGTAAACTGAGTTTATTAAATGAAATAAGAGACTCTGTACTTCTTTTTACAAACATTTATCCATAAATTAATTCATATTTGTAACAGATTTTGAGCCCAGCAAAGTCCAAAGCACTAGAAATAGTAAGATGAACTATTTAAAGGGTGACTTTTTTGTGTTTTAAATTGGCAAGAAGTTACTTCAACCTTTTGTTTAAAAAAAAATGAGGTATGTTGGTGATCACAATACCTCCCATTTAATTGTAAATGTTTTATGGTGTGCTTTTGGGATATCAATCACAGGACCCATAAGCAAAGAGTCAGTGAAGGAAAGAGTCTTCGAGGCATGACACATCTGGTTCTTTGGCAGCCTAAACAGACTTTATATTGCCAGCTTTAAATTGGGTCTTTGAGTTTGGCACGTGCTTTATCTGGTGATGGGCTGTCTGGACTGCCATGTGTTCCTGGTTGCAGAAACTTTAACATTAAATATTTAGGTTTATTCCCCTCCCTTCTCTCTCTTCAGATGGGCTCCATGCAGGAAACCTTCACACTCAGTCCTCATGCTTAGGGCTTATGGCCTTGCTCTTCTAAGCCTCTAAATATGCATTTCTGATTAGGATTGGGATAAATGCACACTACCAGAAGAATTGTGATCCTGCATCACCAACAGTTCTACACCCAAAGACATTCAAAAGCAGCAATGAAATAATTTCCATCTGTAGCAGACTCTTGATGCATCCATTGATTGGTCAGAAACTTCTCAATTGATTTCTTTACTAAACAAAGGCTCTGTTACCAAAAATCTAGTACTAGAGGAAGTCAGCTGTAAGCTGTATTTGTCAGTTATGAAAATGAATCTAGAATCAGCTGGGTATGTCATCAGAGATTGTAAATGGGCCCATTTGTATATATCTTGATTTAATGGGTTCTGCAGAGAAGCACTCTACTGGTTTTAGAAGTAGATGGAATCAGCTTTTAGGGGAAAAAAGTCCTTATTATCTCCTGGATGTTGAGCCCTATTAAAACATAAAATTGTGTACAAGGAGTGTCAGTTGTTTCCAAATTAGGTGACATAGGAAGTAGAGTAATTTAAATAGTTCGCTCTTAGTCTGTTCCATTTCTGGATTGGTTACAGCATCCTGGTATATTTGCCCCTACATCTGACACTTCAGTCAGTATATAACATACTTCTGAAGTTATGGAGCCAGTTATATTCATGCTAATCTTAAGAATTACCTTTTTTTTTCTTTTCTGCTCAGACAATGCAATCAAAAATATCTGAAAAGTCATAGAAAATAAGTTTCCACTGTGAACCTATGTACTCAAAGCCAGCAGATAAATAGACTAATGCTTTTGTTTTCCAGTATCCATTATTTCTTAAACTTCTCTTAGAGCCTGCACAAATTTTTTTGAGTTTGAACAAAGTCAGCAGTGACTGGGAAAACAGAGGATTGCAGATGCCACCCCTCACTGACTCTGTGTGCTATTTGTCACAAGTGCTGCTGACTGCACCAGTCTGTTATGCTGAGTGACAGCCAAGTGTTTTCATAATAGTTTTCTAAGCAGCCTTTCCCCTCACTGCCTCCATCTTCTTCATTGCACTCCTCGTCCTTGTGATAATGGTGCTCCCACTTCGAATTTAGTGCTTATTTAGAAATCGTTACTGCCACCAAACCTCAGACCAGCAGTGGGCCACGGAATGGATTATCAATATTTCATAAGCTAATATAGAAAGCCATTGTGGTGAGATATTACTAGGTATGTTGTTAAACTAATTTGAAAATCAATAAAATAGTTTCACTTATGACATTGGTATCAGAGAGCATAAATAAAAGAGTTCTGCTTCTTCCCTTTTATCACTGTGAATAGTAATGTGACAAGGGAATTCAGCAGTTACTCTGTTCTTCAGAGGATTCCCAAAGGCAAGTTTTAGGTGTTGCTCATTAAGTGTGAGCATTAAGGAGAATTATAGAATCAGGAATCTCTTCACTTTCACACCCAAAGTGAGAGCAAATGGCAAGCTAGCAGCCACCCTCTCTGCTCCCTAAACCAGCCATGAATCTGGCATATTTCTATATTATACTGTATTTATCTGGTCATGTGTGATGGCACGGTCATTTACAACAGTAACAATATAGCACCAGGATACCACTTACTGCTGTGGCAGCTATATCAAACTCCAGCAGATTAACAGGCTTCCTGTAGGCAAATAGCACCCAAAACACTCATCTACCCAGGGAATTAGGCATCTGTTAACTTTATCTGGTAGTTTCTTTGTTACACAGTTCACTCTCTTGGCAATTGACCTTCAGAGTAAATGCGAAATGCAAACCTCAGAGCAGGAAAACGAGCCCCCAGAATCTATCAAATCACTTAGTAAAATGCATCACTATTGGCCCAGACAGAATGCTTCCTAATTTAAGGCTGACATATATATGTTACTCTAAAATAGCTAAACATGAATACTGGAGACAAAAGAAGCTAGAAATATCAGAATTAGTAGCTAAACTTTTACATCACTTAATTTTAAAAGTTAGATTAATGGCATGAGCTTCTAAAATCTGTAAGAACTGGGGATTTATGGGTTTGCAAAAGACCTTTAGAAAGCTATGTACATGTATAAGTGAATCGTTAAAATATTTTATGTAGAGGTTTTGAAGAAGAGTGCTTTGGTTTCATTGACACTTGCTTAAAACTGTAATATTTCACATAAGAGTCTAGTGTGGAGCTGAGAAAGATTATTTTACACATTTAAGTATGTACTGACTTTGATAGCATTCAGATATCAACACTTGTGTAATGTACTGCCCTTGTAGGCAGAAAACATGTGTCAAGTAGAGCTGGTAAAAACAAAAGTTACTCTGGGTGGTTTTTTATTAAGTTGGCCTTTGACAGAATAGAAATTTCTGTGAGGCTTTTTTCATGGTTGTGCTGATGCAAAAAAAAAAAAAAAAAAGAGGCAGCCGAGGTATTTAAAATATATTTTAATAATATTTTTTCTGGAAGCTAAATAATTACCTTTCTTCTTACTGTTTCTCTGGGAATAAATACATTTCATGAGCAGTAATTGACAAATTAGAATTGACCTCAATAATGGTGAAAGTTTGAGGGTGAAATTTCTCTCTCCAGAAGACAGGATGAGTTGTAGCTTATGTGTTAATGACATGGATTTGAGTGGGGGAAAAACGTTTTCCAGAAGCAGTGGTGGAGGATATACATCCATTTTTTCAAACACATGTTTTTTGCAGGAAAAATTGCCCTCCAGGAGTTACCTTACCTTTGGTAATTTTAAATTACTTTTGGTTAAATTTAAATCTAAGCAGAGGCCTACTTATAAGTCTTTGCATTTTGAGTCAAAGTAACCACCCCTTCAGGTTCTGTGTGAGCAGATTGTGCTATGCAAACGTTCTGATGAGACTGGACCAGCTGGCGCTGAGGACCAGACATTCTCTACATTATATGGATCTGGTTGGGTTTTGCTTTGGACTGGCTGATCTCATCCCACAGACTAAAAGCTGATTTGTGTTTGGGGTGCACTGCATGTACCCCAAGAGCATCCCTCAGTTTATGTTCAGTTAAGTTCATGCACCCTCAGAGCAGTCCAGTGTGTGTCACAAACCCAGAGGCTGTGTCATAGTGAGAACCACATGTGTGTGGGAAGGGACTCTCAGGTTCACTTCAGAAGTGCACTTCTGGTCTGAATTAAGAGCTTTATGTAGCTTCTGTGCCTCTCCCAACACTAGCACCTAAAGAATAAGCTGTCTGAGATACTGCAGCTGTTAAACAACATGTCTGCAGCAAAAGTTTCTTCCTTATCTCCATCACCTTTCATTGATAAAGATATTGAGATCTCTGAGGTGTCTTAGAAGAAAATATGGAACTGCTGTATTTGTGATGTCTTGCTTTTGTAATTTGTGGGTATAACAGGGAATAGTTCCATCCAGAGTGATCCATGATACCTTTCTTTGTACATTTTTAAAAACTTTTACTCAGCCATTGGCTCCCTTTTCAGAAGAATGCTTTCACATTGTAATCAGATTTTTTTATTTTTTAGATTGCCTAAAATTTTTTAGATTGCCTAAAAATTTAGAATTTTTTAGATTGCCTAAAAAGGAAGGGATTACCTGCTCTGCACCAGGAATGTGTTTAAAGTAGCAAAATTTTTCCTCTTTGCTTTGTGACCCAACACAATAACTGTAGAACAAATGGAGTTACTTTAAAGCATTGCCTTACATCATCTGTATGTTGAGACTTCTGTGCTGAAGGATGTTGTGTCAGTAAATATCCAGATCACTTCCAATCACTGTCCTCAGATATTAGGAATCAGCTGACTGACAAACCACTGAAGCAATTCAGATAATCAACACATTTCTTTTGTTAGCTGAGGACTGAAATGAGTCATATTTGGAGAACGCTACTTGTCCTTCAGTAAAAAAAATTATATTGGGGAAGCAAAATGTTCATGTGTGGCACCCATCTGAGTGGACTTGGGGGAAGGCCCTGGCAGCCCTGGCCTGGGGGGGGAGCCTTGCAGGGCTGGGAAGCACGGTGTGGTCAGCACAAACCCACAGCTGTGGCTGTGCTGTGGTGCCCACCTGGCACTCACTGGGTGCTCTCTGCCTTCCCTGCTCCTGCTGTGGGACAGCTGTGCATCCCCATGAACCAGCCCCACACACCTTAGCTATGCATACACCACACCCAACACAAAACATAGCAAAGCTGGAACTCTCAGTATCCATTTCTTCCTTTAATTCATTTGCAAAGGTGTCTTTTGAACCCCTTCTTTATGGAAACCAAGACATCAATAACAAGAAATACAAATTCTCCAATAACAAGAGTGGTTAATACCAGGCTTCCACTTATGAAATTACTAGAAATGGAGTCATATTACCATGAGTGGGTTTAAGAAATGTAGGGCAAGTCCCAGCAGCCCTGGAGAGGTTTCTGAGTCTGGGCTGAAGATTTAAGAGGAGGCACCTGCTTGTCTGCCTGTGGCAGCTTTGCTTGTAGCAAACTGAACAAGCTGTCACAGCTTCTGGCTCAAGGGCAGAAGGGAAAACATCCCCTCACACACCACACCGTGTTCATCTCCACACTACCCTGGATTTTTGGCTGACTGAAAAAAAGTGAACAGAATGAGTGAGGACAATTTAAAATGTTTCAGCACCATACTGCTCTTTCTCATGCACTGTCCAGCCAAGTATTCAGCTGGCTGTCACCTACCACAGGTATGTCTGGCTGATTGTGCAAGAGGACTGTTCCAAAACAGAAATGCTCTGATAAAGATGCTTTCATAAAGATAACCACCTTTTGACCCATACTAACATTCAGAGAATCCCAAAGCAATTTTATATTGCATATGCTTTCTGGAAGCACATCAAGAGGTATTTAAGGAATTTAAAGTGCTTGAGGTGCGAAGTAAAGGAAAAGGGAATTGTCTTGCTCTAGGCATCACAACAGAAACAAAACGGTGGAGGCAGGAAACTGTCTCTGGTCAGGGCAAGTGGGATTACTACAGATACCTGATGCTGCTGCAGTACACCCCTTCAGACAGCACCACTGGACCCTGTGCTAATTCTGTAACGCCGTTCATTTAATACTCATTTGTACTATGTGTTTCTTACTGTTCAAGACTGTACTCTTTGAGCTAAAATGCTACCTCAGAGTTTTCTGTTCACAAAAACAAGCAAAAAATGCACTGGTTTTATCCTTTTTCTTTCACATTGTTCACTGGTTCCTTGTTGTGCTGGAACTGCCTTATCCAAGCTTCTACTTGATATCATTTTGGTGGGACTATTTTAATCTGCTGCTTGGATGCATTGATGAGTTTTACTGTGCTGTTTCCCAGTTGAGTAGTGTTAAAAAGTTCAGAAATCTACTACTAAAATAGTATTTCATTAGAATTTAATTTATATTAACCTTGTCTCTAATTACAATATTAGTAGGATTTATTAACACCATCTTTGTTGCTCCTGTAAAAAATTATTAAGAGTAGATGACTATGTAATTTATTTTCCTGTGCGGCTGGCAAAGATTTAGAAAAGACTAGCTTAACTTCCACCATTTTCACAAAATCAAAATGCTAAATGTGATAGATGAGCCGAACATGAATGATGAGGTCTGAAAGTGAACTTCTTTCTCCAGCAAACAGGCAGAGCTGAGCAGCTTTAATTGTAGCACTCGCTACAAGCAGTTTATGCCTGTATTAACAGACTACACAAAATACATAATTGCCATGTTAAGCACAGCCATATGAATCTGCTAGGAATGGGCTACAAATTCAGATTATTCCAACATTCAGAGTACAACCTAATAATTGCCAACCATCCCTGATCTTGCTACAGCCTCTCTTATGAGAAGTCAGAAAACCATAACTCATTTCATGCAGACTGCATTAGTGTAGTCGATTCAAATTCTAGAGCCCCTTTCTGCCACAGAGGAAGAGAAGTTTCAAAGCTAAACAAAACAGTAAAAAACAAGAAAGAATCCTTAAAATACACTGTATTAAGGATGTTCAGCTGATGCAGTAAACTCCCTTCACTCTGTCATTAAGCCCAGACAGGAGGTTTCACATGCTGCCTGAGTTACCTCCATGCTATTTTGGGCTACTAACTTTTTCTGTTGGATTTGCCATTGGGAGGTTTGCATTTGAGGGGACCTTAAATATCATCTAGTTCGACCAGAAAAGTCTTTTCTCTCAATGCAGAATGGGAAAGTTTTTAGAATGTCACATAATTTTTTGTTTGTCCACATTGTTGTCATTGTCAAGCTGTGTTTCACGTGTAGACTTTATTGCAAAGTGCTCCAGCTCAGCAAGCTTTCTGGTATAATGGGGAGAACTTTGGCATTGGCAGCTTTGTTGGGTGTTAGACCAACTCACCCTACAAACAGGACATTTTTAAATAGAAAAAACACAAACAAAACAAGGAAAGCCATCAGGATTGAAAATGTTGCTGTGAGGGCTGTCCTGCAGAAAGATTTATTTGCCCATGTGCCCATGCAAGGTAGATATGTTTTAAACAAATACCAATAATGATCTTTGGATTTCAGGGCAATAAACATCCTGCAATGACTGTTTGTCCCAGCATCTGCAGATCACAAATGTCAGCAGATGGGAAAATCCATGACTAGTTTATGCAAGCAAGCGTAACTCCATCAACTTGAATAAAACAATGTGTATTAACACCAACAAAAAACAAAAAGAACACTAAGTGCTTTTGAAAGGTATTTTAGGGCATGGTTTATTATTTAAATAGTTAATATAAATCTTTCTCCTTCCAGTCGTAAACCCAGATTGCCTTGAAGTTAAATATCAGCATCACAACATGGCTATAATATATGGACTGCATTTATTCCTTGATGAAGTATTTTACCTCTCTTTAGTTACATAAATAACCTCACCAAAACCTGTTAATTTATTCATTGCCTGTTAATGCCTATTTGTCACCCTTATTTTAAAAATATACATCTATCTTCTGCTAATGAGAAACAGGAATAAAAGTCATTCTCAGCTGGTTCAGGGAAGCATCAGAATGTGCAGAGTGGTTAGGTTAGTGTGCAAAGCTCAAAATAAAGTGCTGAAAGCAGTCATAGCCCTGGAATCAGAGAACAGCAAATTTGGGAGGAAAAAAAGAGGAAAAAGGCAAGGGAACAGAGAGCCTTAATATATATATATATATATAAAAGGTATTAATATAAAATATAAATATGAGAATATAGAATAGAATATAAAATAAAATATATTATTTTTATATATATATATATATATGTGTGTGTGTATAATGTAAAATAGCTCAACTGCATTGTGCTATTTACTGCATTGGTCCTTACAGAAATATTTCACTGTGTAAATGATGAAGAGAGGCCTTCTAGAAGGTGATTTGCGTCTTTGTCAGCCTGAATAGTCATGAGATGCCCATCTCTCACTATGGGCTGTGTTGGGTCAGGTGTCCTGGCAGCTGCCAGCAGGTAGAAGACAGCTGCTTGCAATGTGCTTTGCAAGACACGTGTGGTCATCATTTTTACAAAGTGGTCCATCTCAGCAGTTCAGAATTTGATTTTGTGCCTGGTCTATTGATGAACTCATATTGGTAGAATGGGGCAGTGTTTTCTTGCCTGCCTACACGCATCATGCCCCGTGTGTCTTCCGACTGCCATAATACAACAAAATCCTTCTGTCTATTCACAGCGCCCTGGTAGAAGGTGTTGGAGGGTTACAGCATTGCTCAGGGAAGACCTGTGGAATTGGCCTCCTTTTCAATTATGTAGAAATTGTGACAAGCTTGATAGGTGCAGTTAAACTAAACATCATTCTCTTAAGCAAAAGCAGAACTTCCACTTCTTTGCTCAGAGAATTCTTACTACAGCATGCTGTGAGGTCAGGGTATTAGCAAACTAAGAGGCACAGAAGTGTCTGTAGAATTCCAAGTTGTCCCACACAAATAACTATTACCACAATAAAGAAGTAAATCCCAAACTTTCACTTCCAGATTTACTCAACATGTGCCTCCAGTATCCCTGAAGTCAGAAGTGATTTTGTAGAGAACTGACACAGCTTTAATCTAGTGGAAAAAAATATTTCTCAAGCAGCTTATAAAAATGGGAAAATATAATTGCCTTAATGCCTGGTGCAGCTGCGTTACAGGAGCTGTCTTCAGAGAATAAATAATTTCATTGCCACTAAAATATTTATATCCCTCCCCAAGCCTTCAGTTTGGTGTTGTTTTTCAAATAGTATTCTGCATTTAGTGTGCTTTTATTTTCTTCAGCACTATAGGTATCCTTTTTCAACAATAGGATAGTGGGTCAGTTTAGTGTAAGGTACTTAGGACTGGTTTGAGGAACAAGAGGTAAAGAATTTGTTTTAGAAAATCCAGGTCAAATCAGAGTCAGACTGCATATGTGCATATCATGACTAAGTTCAAAGATTCAGATCCATCAAATTATGCATAGCTATCTTGTTTTTATGTGTAGATGTGTTATACTCTTCATTCCCATCCATTCTTTGCTGTTAAGTGAGACTGCAAACTTGCCATTTAGTATAGACGTTTAGACGTAGTATCCTGATGTTTTTTATCAAGATGCATAGCTGAGTGAGTGCAAGAACTGTGATGTATGTATTACAACATCACTGGGCATTAAAGCTGTCCTTAATCTGTCCCTGAGAAACCTTGTGCCAGGTTGGAACCTAAATTTATGGCTATAAAAATGCAGAAGGATAAAATGTAATATCCTGATGGGCTAGAGAAATGGACAGCCTTTATAAAGAGAGTCCCGTGTCCAGCAAACTGATTTTGGTTGGCTTTTACACCCCAGCTCCTAAGTAGAGCTGACCATGGCTGTATCTGAGAGGCCCTGGTAATACATAAAGCCACTTCACTTTTAAAATATTGGAAAAAAACCCCCAACAACAACAAACCCGCCATTTTCTGACTTCCCTAAAAAATAACTGAACAAAATCCAATGTGTTCAATCAAGATGGAGATTATCAAAGCAAAGGCACTTCTACATACCTATTGTGCTGATGTTCCCAGCCTTTAAAATCAGCAATGAAGAAGATAGTTATGGTGATCACATCAAACACTTTTTGGCTGGTTTTTTTGCAGTCTCTTCATACATACAAATGTTCAGATCCTGCAAGCAATTAGTGTACTGTTAATTCTACTGACATGTAAGGTGACTTGTATATTCACATGCAGATCCTAGATGTGGTTCCACATGTATTTTCAGTCTATATTCTTATCTATCTTATCTATGCTTTTGACAAAATGTTGGTAGAAGTGCTGCTGGTCTGTGAGCAGAGAGTGTGCCAGGGAGGGCTGGGAGCACACACCCAAGCTGGCAGCATGGGCTCTCCAGAGGGGCTGGTTCCTCTCTTTGGGCAGATTATCAAGTAACTCAATATGGTATGAGAAACAAATGGATGTAACCTCTGTAGTTCCAAACAAAAAGTCTAAAGCAATTAAAAGAAAAAAAAAAAGAAAAAGAAAATAGTTACAGAGCCTGAAAACAGCTTAAATGTATCTATAAGCAAAAAGATTATAAATAGCATCCATAAAGCTGCTTGGAGCAGCTGGTTAAGTGTTTTCCTTTTTGTGTGCTAAAATTGTCCCACCACGGAAGGTTTCTAAACCTTGTCTATAAATTCATCACCATGGAAAAGTGGTCCTTAGGAGAGAACATTCTGTGAGTCATCATGAGCTTTCTCTTTGTAGTACTACATCTAGTTTCAAAGGGTTGTTTTGAGCTCTCATATTAAAAAAAAACCAACAAATTGGCCTTTATCTGAAAATTATGAAAAGGTGAACATTAAAAATCTGTTATACTTAGTAAAATAAAACTTCTTATTGCAAGCACATGCACACCTAATTTGTTTATACTTAACAGGAGAATGGATTGATATCTGTAAGGAAACATGGGTCAGTATTTTGAAGCAATTTGAAGGGTCAGCAATTTGAAGTATATGTGGTATGGAATTGTTGCTGCACTTTTCAGTGCATAATTCTTTAAAGTGAAATAAAAAAAAATTCATGGAAATTACTTTCTCTCCTTCTGCTTCACACATTTGGTTTCCATGTTCACTGAAAATGTAATTAAACAGTTTTATTTTCAGATTTATTAAAAAAATTATTTTTGAAAGCTGATTTAAAGAAAATCCGTTGCATAACTAAGCATCCAAAAATACCTCCAACTTTTTTTCAAAGCAAGTTGCTGTACACCACTTGACAGTGCTAAAAGCAAAGTACATTTGTTTATATTTGATACCCAACACTGTGGGTTGCTTCCAGGGCACACACAGACACTGCTCAGCAGTGTGCACCTTGCATCCTTCCTCAGGGAAAGATGGTTGAACACGGTACAGTAGAGTCACACAGGATTCAGCTGGAAGCCAAGATACAGCCGGGTTGTGCTGGATTAAACTGGGAAATCCCCCCAGGTGCAGCTGTACCTTTGCAGACTTACTGCTCGGTTTGTCTCACTGGTCTCTTTGCTCAAGGCAGAAAGCAAAAATGACACAATGTACCAGGGTTCATGGAGACCAACCATCCAGCATTTTTTATTCAAAGACTCTACCATACATCTCTGCTTTATATATATTTAATCTGTTTCCTTTCCTGCAGAATCATTTCTCCTGGGAAGATATCCTGCAGTACAGCCTGTTTGAAGAGAAATTTGCAAATACCATTTGACCTCAGTCTAGGTGTGCAAGGTGTCCCTTTGCTGAGGGACTCTGCTCATTCCTGTTGTCAGAGAAACTCTACCTGGACACAAAATATTGCATCTCAGGTCAGCACTGTCACCTTGCTCGTGTCCTTGGAGGGAAAATAAGAGGGTTCCCTGTGAGACTCTCAGTTGTGGCAGTATTTAGCAGTTAGCATCATATGTAATTGTTTCTGGGCTTAGTGCTTGCAGATGCACAATTTCTTCTCCAAAATAGCATCCTAAATTGATGAATGGTTCAGAGCCCAGGTTTCTGTTGTGCTTATCTGAAGCACAGGAATAGATAATTGTCCTGTAATGAAGAAAAAAAAGCCTGCTGTTTTTCTCTTGCTTAACCTAGCAAGACTCCATGGAAATTAATGGAATTACGCCAGCTTATTGCAGTAACACCAGCAAATAGAGAATTTCCTTGCAGGATTTTCCTCACTTTTTTTCAGTAAATTTGGTGTATTCCCCAGCTTTGAAACCTACAGATCCTGTCCTTTTGCAAAATTGTGGAGAGGCATGTCCTGTTTGACCTTTATTTGAAAAGAGACACTAAAAGTGTACTTTCCACGAATTAAAATATATGATCATTATGTGGCAGCAAACTAGGCAGTAAGTGATGATGGAATAGTTTGGGGAAACTTAGCATGCTACAGACATCTCATGCAGCAGTATTTCACACCATTACAGTTTTTACTCCATAAATATTTTCATCTTTCTTGCTGTAACTTGCATAAATGAATAAATGCATAGAAAACACTAATGATAAGCCCTAAATTAAATCTAAGCTCACCATCTTGACATTTACTTTTTAAAATATGTATGAGGCAATTCCTGTGATCTTTTTTTTATACACTTACAAACACATGCTTACAAGTTATTTGTGTTTCAGGGCTAAGTATAGTAATGAGTAAAGGCTTCCTCCTCCTGTTGCTGAAAGACTTTGTACAGTTGTGAGGATTTGAGGATCAAGGTCTTAAATTGAGCTCAAGAAATTGCCTATCAGGAATAATCCAATGCTTCCAAACTTGGTCCCATTCAGCAGCAGGAATTGCTACATGCCTTTAACCCTCATTCTCTATGCTTTGAATTATTATTACCTACAAAAAATACAAAGTTTTTCTTTATTTCCTGTTATTTTCTGAAGCTATTTATTCAAGAAAGGTTCAAGACATGTTAGAAAAACTTGATACACTTAATGACTGAATTAAAAGAACTAGGGTGAAATGCAGTAGTTCAAGTTTAAGATCATCCATACAGGAATTTCTCTCTATTACTGCAAATCCTTTGGTTGGATTATGGAGAAAAAACCCCAGCAATGTAGTATTCAGCCACAGGATGACTGTGATTTTCAGTGTGTAAGGACCATAAAATTGAGTTCATATGAGAATTTTCAATGGAGTAACAACGCTTACACAGTGCTTTTGCTCCATATTCAGAAACAGAAAACCAGGAACAGGTGCAGAGAAGAGCTATAGGGACATCTGATGAAATGATCTCTAGATATCTCATCAACCAAAATTATTCTCTTACTCTATTAAATTATTCCTCCAAAGATGGAAATCATTTTGGCTTGAATACATTACAAGCATTAGATGCATTATAATGAGAGGAACAGGGTACTATTAGAAAAGACCTGCTGGTCATAAGATCTTCCTCTTTGCTCTTAAACAAAACTATGTAATAAATTTGGCATGTTTGTTTTCTGGGCCACCTATAGACATTTAGTTTAAATTAGAGGAGAGAAAAAATAAATTAAAAATAAACACAACTTTAAGTGAAGAACATAACTTATGGAAATAAAAGTAAGATTTTTTTCCTCCTCTGTTTTTCAAAGACAGACATATTATCTGTTCCTTGAAAAGAAGTTATCAAAGCAGATAAATTACATGTCCCATTCAGTGGTTGTCACACAGCTGGAAATGTGCAGGTATTTGACTGCAGTGGCAAGTAAAGGTCAAATAAAACCATAACTTATAAAAATTGAAGTCCAGATAGTTTTTTTCCTATAAATTGAGGATTTTTTGTGAATTTCACACACTCAAAAGAAAATATTTAAACCTTACACTTGTGCGTGGTAAGCTATTAGTATCAAAAAAATAGCTATTTTACTTACTTCTGGGTATATGAGATTTTTAATACAAACACATTTTTTAAAAGATGGTAAATCAAATTTAGTGTGCTTTGTTCATGGTAGTGCACACTAAATTTAGGCAATTTTATCAGAATACCACGAGTTTAAAATTTTCACTAGAGACTGTAGAAGATTGCTTTCATTGAAAATATACCTTATATTTTCCAGGTTTGTAGCTTGCCTGAACAGCCAAAAGTGGGGGTTATTTCCAACCTTTGAGCATATTTCAAAATTTTATAGCTGTCTCCAAAACAAAAGAGCATGGACATCCCCTGTTTGGCCTCTTTGCTGTTATTCTACTAATATCAATACATTGAAAAAAAATGGAGATGTGGAAAATATTAGATTATTTGGAAAAGAAAAGGGTTTTTTCAACATCATTGAAGGCTATGGAGTAAAAGCAGAATATTTCAAGACTTTGGAAGAGTGGCAGAATTTTGTTCTGTGAAAGCTGTATATAGTGCTTTCAACCTGTGGTCGCTGCCTTGTTCCCATTACCATGGCCATCAGGAAGCATAAAAGCTGTGGGTTTATTTGTGTCTCCATACTCTCACAAGTTTAAAGGATGAGATCACTCCTGTTTATAGGGGTGGGGAGCTGAACCATGCCTGCACTGTCAGCTGAGCATAGCTCTGCACCCCAGCCCATCCAGCAGGCTTTGCAGGCAGCTGTGTGCCCGGTCTCAGATTCAGGCTGGGTGCCAGGCTTTGGCAAATACCTGTGCTTGAAGCACACCCACCATGACAGAGCCTTGCTCAGGCCACTGGAGCAGATGGGGAGGAGAGGGACCAGACAAACCAATCCACCATCAAATGTCTCTAACCAACTACAGAGTGTGTGGTTTTACATGTGAATGGATACAAAGCATATGGAGCTCAGTATAAGGAACCTTTGGCCAAGCTGACAGTGAACCTCACTGGAAAGGACCTGTGATTGTTTGTTCAAGATCTTAAAGGAAGTCTGAGTATATGCAGTCCTCTACCATTGAACCATTTCCCACTTCACCCTTCTGCTCTTGGAATCTAAATTCTGTAACAACCGTCTGTCAGACTTGGTGTTCCTTCTTTCACTGAGGCCAAGAGCAAATCTGCTGCACAGAGTCCTGAGGTGCTCAATTTGGAAATAGTTGCTGCAGTTGTCTCAAAATGTACATGGGGCTTAGAATGAACTGAAGCAACTCTGAAGCTCAGAAAAGCCAATGAGCTTCTGTGTGGGCTTCCAGAATGATGGCAGCTGCAGGAATATGCAGGCCACAGACTGGACTCTGTCCTGAGCTTAAGATGAGTTATCAAGACATGGATAAATGATGGGACATGACATGAGAAATTGCTGGATATGACAATGTAAGAACCTGACAAAAAATTCAGAGCACAGTGTGAAGTACAGCTGGATCTTGCAGAAGGTAAAGGAGGAGGTATTTGAGAAAAGGTTGAATTTCACAGGTAATTGAAGGGAGTATTGGGGATGTTTTTTGGGCAACAATACCTAGGTAACTCTATTGGTGATACCATATGAAGCTGAGATTACCTAGAAATACCAGATTTGGTTACTAATATAGCATAGCTGGGACCGGTTGGGGAACGGTAAACAGGGATGAGTTGTTTATTTGAGAGGAGTAGTAAAAGCAAGATAGAAGTGTGGTGAAAGGGAGCATGAAGAACAGGAAAAGGGATAAAATGTATGCAGCTGATGTAATCAGATCTATTCAGGACACTGGCTGGGGAGTAATTGTTTGCTACAGTCTAATCAGGACGTTAAATCAAGCTTGTCTGGCCCCACCACACAAGTTCAACATGCCTCTGCAGGATGAAAAGGGAGGAGAAGGGGAAGCTTTCCTCTTTGGGCAGAGGAGCACCCAGATGGACAGATAAACATTCTGGTCTTGTCAGGCCTATCCCAGGCCTGGCAGCATCACCATCTACTCATTGCTTCCTTACAAAGCACAGAGTAACTCACTTTATTGCCATAAGCCATGGCAATAAAGAAGTAGATGGGGTTAGAGCAGAAGCTCCTTTCAATAATATGTTACCAGAATGATGATGATCCTTTCTTTAAAAGTAGCAGTAGCTACAAATAACATGCCATTGGAAGGATGGTATCCAAGTTAAACGATCATCAGCTGTTTCATGCAAATATGTTATTACAATATGTTTCTTAAGAAATTAGTATGAATGAGAATACATGCTGTTTCATTTAAGCCAATTACTCCAGCCACCTCCCTGGGTCTTAATCCTGCACAGTTAGCACAATACTTCCTTGTCATCTGGTTGCTTAATTTGGTCTGTTTGTTTTAGTGTTTATTGGTCTTGTTACTTCTTATTTTATTTTCTGCCCCAAATCACTGCCCTTTTTCTCTCTTCTTTTGCACATGACTGGATGACACTTGATGAAGCAAGAGACCATTCATTACCATACACATTTTTCTTTTCTGAGACAGAGACATGCACTGAAGCAATTGGTTCCCACTTCTTGTGTTTAAGCTAAATGGCCCTATAGCCAGTGTTTATGAGAGATTGGAGGCCAGCTTTTATTGGAAAAGCTTTGTTCCATAGCTGGAATGAAAACTGAAATTTTTGCAGATACTAACATTTCCATACCATATGTCTCTGAAATGAAGCTGTGCAGAGGAAGACTGCTAGTAATATAGCAGTGCTTTAGTCTGTAAAGTTTCCTGCTTGGTAAAAAAACCCCTTTTGCATCTGAAAGACATCTATGAAACTCAAGATATTCCATGCCTGGGAATTAGCATATAAGTTTAGCTTCCCAGGAAGTCATCTGTGCTATGCTGATAAATATAATGCAATAACATACTTTGCCTCCTCAGCATTTCTGCCTTCTACATTACCAAACCACCTATTTTTTGTTCAAAATTATAAATTAGCTAGATCTTTCTTACACTAGGAATGGTATCAGTTTTTCTGCCTTAATGGCTAAAAGGCAGAAAATATATGCATTGCTATCTAGACAATACAAATGGTGTTCTCCTCTGTTTGGATCTGCAGTAATGCAGAAAACCATACTGAAGGGCTCAGGAAGTTTTGTAAAGATCCCTTTCCAGATGTACCCACCAGGACTCAGGAAGAAGCCCAGCATTATTTATCTATCTTGGTTTTAACTGAGTCACAGTTAAAACTCTTCATCCCAGTAACAGAGAGAGAAAAATTAGGGTTTTATTACTTCTTAATAATTTGAGTATCAGAATTTAGTGGAGAAAAGGGAATGAAGCAATTGATCTTTCATCACAAGAGATATCTGATGGCATATTGGGAGTTGACAAGAGGCTTTCATACTGTAGATCTTTTCAGATGTGTCATTCAGCCTTAATGAACTACTAGAGTGCAGCAGCCATGGCAGCTTGTTCTCAAGAGCTGTAATCCCTCCTCTACCATTAGGAATGGATGTCTATATGTGGAGATTTATTTTCTTTCCTATTTTTTCTACAGGTATTTGATTTATAGCATATCGCTTCTTAAACTGTGTTTAAAATACTTGTAAAGCTTCTGTAAACATACTTTTATTAAATTCCATGGGAGAGCAGAGATCTGATTAAGGTTCACATTAGTCAGGAGAATAAAGCAATAAAAAGGATTTTCCTGAAGGAGATGAGGAATTTACATAAATGCAGTTCATGCCATGTGACTTCATCAGGAAAGTTTCATGAGAGAGAACTGCTAATTCTATCAGTAAAGAAGTTGTAGATGTGCTGCAGAATAGTTTCTTCGGATCCATCTGGTCTGTTCATAGATGAGTGAAACTATGAAGTAAACGGGAAAAAAGTAAATGAAAAAGCCAAAGAAATAAACCAAGAGCTTTTAGTCCCCATTGGCATCAGGGAGTATCACCCTTCCCAGGGCCACGTAGCATATTCTGTGTTTCAAAAGCAGCTGTGTCATTTCTCATGCTGTTCCTGAAAAATATAAGGGGGTGATGAAGGGAAAAAAAGATGTCATTGCATGTCAATGCTGGCCAACAGCTGGTCACCCATTTTGCTCAGACATCAGGCTGTCCCTGGGGACATCAGCCATCTGGCTTTTACTCTTTGCTCACCACACTACTTCAGTCAGTTCACTTACTAAAGCTTGTGTTCTGCTCTGGGCAAAGGCTTTCAACTGTGTTTACACAAAATTCAAAAGATCTCACTAAGTCCTAGCTTTGAATTCCATTAGCCTAATTGCTAGGGGTAAATCAAAAGTTTCTCATGGTGGATATAAATTTCTACATTAATTTATACTAAATATATCCCATCTTACTGTTTGTTTAGGAATTTTTAAAAATGAGGTTTAAAAGAAAAAGATTTAGAGGCATCATGGTTAGAAAAATAACCTTACCTGCATAAATCAGCAGACTGCTGACATATGTCTGCAGGCAGCAAAACTTTCCCTAGATATATGTATGATTACTTGCTTCTTTCTCCTCAACATCTCAACATAAAGGATGGCAGAGGACCTCACCAGGGGATGGTCCTGAGTGTTTGGGGTGCAACTGCCATTTATCAACCACATTAGTAAATGATCTGATAGATTTTGTTGGCTTTTAAATAGTAGTAAGTTGCTGAATTCCTACCCTAAATTCAATGGGTATTGCACAGCATTTAAGGTAATAATTGGATTTCCTTAATGTGAGATGTAACCACAAAAACTATCAATCTAAAAAATTACTTTAGAACTATGGGGTTTGACTGTAGATATCTGAAATAAAGCTAGATTTCCTATCTGTGCATTGTTGAAGAATGCATAATGATTATCTGCTGACTAGCCAGCCTACAGCAGTGGGTATTAGCAGATAGTTCTCAGGAATCCAGTGTATCCCCGCATCTTGCATGCACAAAAAAATTGAAAGGGCTTTGTCATAAGGGTTTAACCATCTTTTAATAACATACTAAAATTACCATGCTAAACTGCTTGCTATGAGCTCACTAGGAGCAGGCTCAGCTACAGCTTGAAGCATTTCCCAACAATATGTCAAGTGATCAATCTGTCACAGCACCAATACTTTCCTCTCTAGGGCAGGTTTTCCATCACCTTGGAAATGACAGAGCTGCTGAGCTAATCGAAGACAGTTTACAGTGATGTGTATTAATTCAATACCATACTTAAGTGATATCCATTCCTTCAAAATTCCATTACAGCTGTGTAACACATGCTTAGCTACTTATTTCATTAAAATCTGGTTTTTATATGTTGGTTGTACCAATCTTTCCAGAAATGTCTGATGAATCTTTATTAGCTACATCAGCTTCCTGGGCAATCATTACTTCTTTATTACTGCTTTATTATTTTCTTCTTAACAGCAATTTAGTACTTAGAAAGAAGTGAGTAATGGAAAAGTATATTACTGTTGTATATATGATAAATTAAAAACATCTATTTTCCTTTAAAAGATGCAGCAGTTGTAGTACTCTGTGAGATTTATTCTTTTCTGTGCAAGCTCCGACATGGGAGGTTAAACTTGGCTTGGAAGCATAGTAATTTTCCCTAAATTTTTTGGGCTGCCAAATTTATAACAAGAGAGCTTTCAGAAATCTTTTTTTCTTAGGCATAAACCATTTGTCCGGTAAGGTCAACAGCAGCCAAGGAGAGTGGACTGAGGTCCATACCTGTGGGTACATCAGTGTTGTTGCAACAGTAACCAGTCTAACTGGACCAAAAACTTCAATGCCATGAAGGAGTTGGAAGGCTTGGGACCTGTCTACAGGGAAAACTCAGCAGGGGTGAGAAACAAAACTGGAAAGCTGAGACTGAAAGAAGGATCAGAGGCTACCCAAGGGGAGCACATGTTGACCAGAGAGAAAAGACTAAAAAAGAATAGGGGATGAGGGAAAATTATTTCCAGAAATAAGTAAACCATTTCAGAATTCAGAATTTATTAGTAGTGCTTTCCTCTGAACTGACAGTATTTAGTGCTAACCTATGTATGCATTATGGATTCTTGCAACAAAGATGAGTCTTAGCAGAGTTGTAGTTGCAGTTCACCAAAGGCAAGTCCTGGTGCCTAAGAACAGCAGCAGCCTGGGAGCCTTTCTAGAACAGTAAGCCAGGAAGGGCACACTCAGCAGTGCTGTTTCTAGCTGGCCAGATATCTTCTCAGCAGACTCAGAACCTTCAGCAAAGTAGGAGAGCTCGTGAGATATTTGAGGGACAAACCTCCCAATGTCACGTGAAATTCTACTGTTTAAAATTCCCAGATAATATAGAAACTGTCAATAAATAAATTATTTAAAAGACATTCTGGCTGGTGGATGGAACTGAAGAAATAAAGATTGCATGGCCTCCAAGGTCTCTTGAAAGAGATGTACTGATTATCAACAGTACAAATTAAAAACTCAAAATGTAGGAAAATGCCAGGATTCACATTGGCCATGTAAAGTTATTTCATCCTTCTTGTGTATGGCTAATATTTTAGTTACATGATCATCCCTTTGTTTTCTGTGGTCTCCAGCATCTCATATGTCATGTCAGATGGTGGTCGTTGCAGAGTCATTCAGTTTCTTGTTTCCTGTTTGCAAAATTATGTCTGTGGAGATCATAGAATTATAGAATGGCTTGAGTTGGAAAGGACCTGAAAGATCATCTAGTTCCAGCCCTCCCTGCCATGGGCAGGGACACCTTTCACCTTCAACATGTTGTTCAGACTCTCATCCAACATGGCCTTAAGCACTTCCAGGGATTAGGCATCACAGCTTCTCTGGCCAATCAGTTCTTTTGTTCCTCACAGTAAATAATTTCTTCCTTGTATCTTCCCTAAACTTACTCTATTTCAGTTTCTGTTAAAGAAAGTGAAGAAAATCAGCTATTATTATCTACAACCTTCTGAGCATGTACGAGCAGGTATTTACTTCACAAAATTTGTGGAAGTTTTAATGGGTAAGTGAAAGGCATGCCCCAATATGAGGATGACCTCTTTTCTCAAGTCAACTCCCTTCTTGAATGCATGAGAACAATAAACTTTTCAAAGTCCATTAAAGGTTTAAACATGCAAAAACAATGTATTTTACTTAATCTCGTCCTCAGAAACAGATTAATAATTTGGAAGAAAAGTAATGGCTTTGTTCTGAGGCAGTTGTTCAGTATGGAAGATGTCAGCCTGAGTGGTTTAACTTCAAAGGAATTAACAAAATATTTGCATAGAAATGGAAGCTGACCTGTCAAGAGCAAATCATTTCAAATCATTTCTCCAGCAGCAAGTTTAGAAGCAGAGCTCCAGTTCACCCAACATTTTGCAGGTGCTGAAAAAGAGCACAATTACAGTAGCTATCTCAACCTAATTACTGTCCCTTTGTACTCCTGCAAAGAGTCTTAAAGTGCCAATTCAATTTTCTGTTATTGGCAGTGATAAAGTCATACGAGTTGTTCCTGGGAACGAGAGGGAAACACAGATCCTGAGGGCTGCATTCAACAGGTTTGAGGTGAGTTTGATTATTTTCATATTATTTTACTGATCTTTTTTGAAGACTCCAGTGGGTTAACTGACTTGCCTTTAATTTGGAATTTCAAGTTATTTTATTATCTGGAAAGAAGTCTTTGTCCATTAAATTCCTAATTTATCAATAAAATAGTATAGGTATTAGATTCATCATGTCTGACAAATTTAACAGCACTTATTCGCTTAAAATAATACAGGTGCCACACTTGTAAATTTGCTTTCTTTGCTCTTCCACTTCTTGCTAGCATACATAGTTGCTTCATTACCTGCTCAATGGTGTTACTTAAAACACTGAGTTAATTCAAGTTGTGAACACACAGAGGAATGTGAGAAAGGCTTCAGTTTGAGAATCTCTCTGGCAGAATAATTTTCTAGAGGCAGTTGACAGAGTGTCTAGGGTAGCGAGCCAAAATCTTTCTTCCCTGGCCTTTCCCTGCAGATATAAATGAAAAGCAGTGGTGCTACTGCAGCAGTGCAGCACAGGAGCACTCTGCAGCATGCTGCTTTGCTGGCACAACTTACAAAGGCAGAGGCAGTCTTGACACAGCAGTCTGGCCCACCATCTCAGAGGATGGGGGCTACCTGTAAGCCAGGTCTATAGTTTCAAAAAAAGGACTGTACATGCACATGCTCCACCCCCAGGCTCTGCAGGAAAGGGATAAGCTTCAGTATTAGTCACCAAAACAGCCTAACCGGAGCAGAATCAGGGGAGTGACAACTGGATCAATATGTTGATGCCAACAGCATTTGGAGCATGTGCAAAAGCTTGGGCTGCTCACTGACTTCAACTCCAGCAAACTATGAGACAGTCTGTGACATAATTCTGCCTCTGTTGTTGAAACCTTATATAAATTATTGTATTCTCAGTGAGGAACAAATGAAGGTGCATATAATTTTCTAGTCCAATAGTTAGCATCTGGGATACAATTAAATCAAGTCTCTGTCTGCATACCAAATAAAATGAGAGTAAGGTGCCAGAAGAGCTGTTACACCCTCCTGAAACCCTTCAATCTTTCAGTTATGGTGAAGCTTTCTTGCCACTGTTTTTTAAAGAAAGAGGACTGAGCTATCTTAGGTACCTCAGCCCAGGAGAAGGCTTATTCTGTGAATACTCCAGCAGTCAAGACATTGACACCTTACTAGCTTTAAGTAGGAAAGCTGAGGCTGTCTTCATCACATCTGCATTCCTTAACATTGTGTTTGGTTAGTTACCCATTCAAGATGCTGTACTTTGTAACCCCTATTCCCAAGACATCCAGCCTGCACACGTTACATCAAAAATTTCAATGTTCAACAGAAGCAGTGTCATGATGCCATGGATTACCATACTTTGCACTGCAATGCCCAGCTCTCCTAAAGAATACCGTCTCATATTTGTTTCTGCACTGCTTATTAAGGACTTGACCCTCACCTGTGAATGTTACTGTAACACCCCAAAAAGGATACTTGTTTTACTCCCAAATAGGGAAAAAAACTAACTGTAAACCCAAGCAATACATGTGGAAGCTGATTTTTGCATTAATTTCTCCCCCCTGGATGTTGGAACATAAAGAGGGAGCACATGTGTTTTTTCCTTTCTCCTCATATTGTAAACCCTGCAAAGCAAAAGGGTTACTCACTTTCCTGTAACTGTTTCTCATTACAGAGCTCCCTTAGGCTCCCAGAAAGAGATTCCTTCACTCAGTTCCATCAAAGTGGGAGCAGTAGAAACTTGAATAAATAATTGCATACTGTAACTCTGAGAGCAGGATAATAAAATTTTGGCAAACTTCATCGGAATCTAACTAGTTAATTAGAAAATGATTGATTCTGATGAGAAACTAAGCTGAGGAGGTTGAAAGGAAGACTCAAAAAAGAGAGAGTGTAGTGACACCCAGTTTCATGAACACAGGCTGGTTTGGCTGCGTGTCAGGTCCATGGGCTCTTCCATCTTCAGCTGCTTCATTGCCCATTTGCATGGGGTGGAAGAGACATCCAAGTGGATAACAAGTAATAGATATGTTTAACATTTATTTATCACATTTCCACTGTGCAAAAAAATTCTCAAGTTATTGGCTCCTGAAGAAGTGGATCAATAATGACACTCCTCAGAAATACCCAGCCCTTACAATGCCAGCAAAGGT
The DNA here is from genome assembly GCA_013400435.1 of Pycnonotus jocosus. Taxonomy (NCBI): domain Eukaryota; kingdom Metazoa; phylum Chordata; class Aves; order Passeriformes; family Pycnonotidae; genus Pycnonotus; species Pycnonotus jocosus. The sequence continues at coordinate 42,801 of VWYP01021674.1, forward strand.
CAGTTGTGGCTACAAGTCATCAGCCTCTCTGGAGAGCTATGTATTTGGAGTTGTGCAATCTTTAAGTCTCCATATCAATTCTCCCCTGTCCTTCTCCTGCCCCTAGACTTCCAGAGTTGAAATTCAGTGCACAGTGGATTGATGTTCTGTTTTTAAAATATGAGCCTTTAAGCACAATGTGGATTATATGCTCTGGAGAAAAGGGAAGACAGTGAACAAAAAACCCCCAAACCCTAAACCCTTAATAGTGCCCTATAAGGTATAAACAAACCCCAGACATAGTCCTGTTGCCACCTTAACACAACATGCCTGATAAACAACAAAAACATGAGCAGGAGCATCAACAGAGATGTGCGAACTGCTATAGTAACAAAGACTGCACTTTGGATGTTTTCATTTTTGAGTCAGAAAACCAGAACTGGTTCAGAGACACATCTCGTTTGAATCTGTTTTGGTTTGAGCAGTAAATTAATACCAACCTGTTATATTACTCACACATTCTGTTTGTCAAGGGGGAAATAAAGATGGAACCAGGATCCTTTTGTTATCCTCTTGTTAGAGGGTAGAAATGAGCTGAGACAGACTTCTTGTTTATCACAGCATGAAAAGCATCCTGGTTTATTCCTCTTTACAGCTCAGCCATCCTGACTATAACCATGCACTGACTCTGGCTGCAGCAAGCTCCTACTGTAGGTTTCCCTTGCAGCCTCTGACTGCTGATTATTGCCTGCTGAACTCTGACTGCAGGGATTGGTTTGCAGACTCTGAATGCAGGCTTTTACCCAGCTAGACTGTGACTGCAGGTATTGGTTTGCAGACTCTGATTGCAGGCTTTTACCCAGCTAGACTGTGTCTGCAGGTTCCAACAACAGGCTCTATCTGCAGACCCAGACTGACCTCACAGCAGGGAGTCTCTCTCCCCAGGATCCTTCATCTTCATGAGTCTCACAGTCACAACCCTCCCCTCAGCAGCTAACCCTCTCTTTTATCACACTTACCTTTATTGGACAAAGCTGTGACTCATCAGGGGCAAGGCTGAATTGGGCAATTAGCACAGCTGTTACTTATCAGGGATGAGGTCACCTGTATTCCCTTCTACATCAAAACATTACAGTTTTGTTATGTTACTCAATGTTGTGCAAAATTCAGTTTTAAGCCTGAGTTATGATATGGCCTGATAATATCCTCTGACATTGTCAGTATTATAAGAACGAGAAAAGTCAATAAAAATAAAACTTATATCACATTTGTTGTTGAATTGAGAAGAATACATGCATTTGGGGTTCAGTTCAGGCATGTTTTTCTACCCTGGAAAGTCAGTCCATTAGAGATGAGGTATATTTCTGAGGGCCAAAAGTTACACTCTCAAGGGATGTCAGGATTAGTCCCCACTAGTCAAACAGGAATTGCAGCACAAAAGTCATTTGGGGAGAAATTTTGGGAGTTATTTACCCCTGGTGTGAGCCATGCACAACACATATATTTTGAATAAATTTGAAGGACAGTGCTAGGACAGAGTAAATTCTGCACAAATGTATTGGTGCTTGTTGCAGGATTTCCTTGCGCAGAACAGACCATCTGTCATAATAAGGCAAAGGGAACATTATCCCTCCTGTTCTAGGATTCCTCCTTGCTGTGTGTGGTAGGGGGAGGTTTTCTATAGACTTGTGGTGTTCTATGTTCATTCCAGCCATTTCCTTCTGCCTTTAAATTTACCCTTGTAAGGCAGACTGACTTAGCCTTTTCTTCAGGCTTACCTCTCATAATCCAAAGAATTATAAGAAAAACTCCTCTCTGTTCAGTTCAAATTACCTTATCCTACTCAAGGGTGTTCTCACAAAGAAGCTTGAAAAAATGATCCTGATGATCCTGTTGCAAAGGCAATGTATTTTGGTGTTAGGCAGAGAGTAAAGCAAATGCAAGGATACCCCTCATTATTGTCTACTGATTTGGACAAAGGGAGAAGAACCAAGAAGAAAATAAACTGGCATTGGAAAGAACAGCAATGTGTCATTTCACTCATTCTGTTTTATCTGTCAGCTTCTTAATTACTGTCCTCACTGATTTTTCCTGAGTAAATTTGTCATTTACAGTCTGCTCTAACACCAGGGCACTGGGGGAAGAAGTGGTGAGAGCTTTGCTTTTTGCCATGCTGAAGTCAGTGCCATAGAGGTCAGCAAGGTCCATCCCTTTTGGGAAAAGCACCAGACACCAAAGGAATCTTTCCCAAATGTGCATTTACAGAAACTGACACTGAGCCATCCTTGAAGGATCATCTTGGAACTGGTTATATGTCTTGATGTATTTGAAGTATCTTAGAATGTCTCCCCAGTGATTAACTTGGACAGTGACAGTTGAGCTAAAACATAACCCACAAAATTCATATAAGAATTTGAAGGACTACTCAGGGTTTTTAGTTCACATGGAAACCTCTTGATGTCAAACAGGACTGCACTTCTACCAATACCTGAGCTGTAAAGTTAATTCACACACTTCTACAGAAGGTGTAGTCCCTAAGAATGTCTTAAACCTAGCATTTGGAGCTCCATAGGAGGGATATTTTGCTCCTCCTTTCTAAGGAAAAGAAAAAAAAGAGTCCGTATAATGCTTGGTGTAACAAATCCCTGAATTCTATCTATTTGTCCAGGCTCTGCTACCATATGAATGCCATTGCCTATACTGAGTGAACAATGAATAAATGAATGTTTCATTCCACACATTTTACTTTTGTTCATGAATTGCCCAGTGGCAAATCACATAAGTCATAATCACTTGCTGAGAAATTTCCACAAATTAGTTTTGGTCTGTAGCTCCATTGCCCACAGTACTTTGTTATTAATCATTATTATAAATTGATTCCTTCATAGTCTGGTTCTGTTAACTTTGAGGTGACATAATATTGCTTTTTTCCCTGGTGGGGTGAACATAGCATGTAGATCTGCACTGCCTGTAAAAATAGCCAGCCCTACAGATAAAATTTTTTTTTGCTGTGAGTTCTGTAAAATTGACTGAATGTGCATGTATTTAACCAATAAACTCAGCTACCATAAAGAAGAAATACAGAAGCCTAAATATACTGAGGCAGATCAGCTGCATTCCAGCCTCAAAGCAGCAGGAGGGGGCTCTGGCCTGGAACACTCTTGTCTCAGCCAGGCTGAGCACAGTTCCCTGCACCTCCCCACCAGCCTCTCACTGTAGGACTGCATCTCTCCAGAACAAGTTCTCAGGAAACTCTTGTGGATCATGCACTGCTGTGTGTGCAACTGTTCCTTAGGGCAATATGTGCCTGAGGTCAGAAGAATTGAGGCAAGTGGGGAACAGAGAGCCATGCTCTTTTTTGGGGCAGGAGATGGCAGTTTCTGGTTTTCACTGAGTGACGGTGGTAGCAGCAGCTGGCAGATGCCATCAGTATGGGTAAAGCAGTATCTCTTGTCTCCAGCATGTTCCTACATCATTTCTTTCAGTCTCTGTGGGGAAGAGAACTAAGACCCCAGTAACTGTGCTTCCTGTAGCAGCACCACCCCATATCCTTAGACACTTTTGGCACAGACCTTGTGCCAAAGCCCACTGGGGTGAATGTGACAGTGAGTGTGACAGGGATAAATGAGGGTTGAGCTCCTGTCTTGACTTTCATGTAAGATGTATGCAAGTATAATATACATGTATACCAAGTACATTGCATAGCAGTGCTGAGGAACATTTTCATATGGTTGTGATGGACTAAAATGCAGCAAATACTTTGACAATTCAAGTGCAAACTCATGGAATTATTTATTTTCCTAGCTATAGATCGCTGTCCAGCTTTTGGATTGGCTGCTGCTGTAATGCCATCACAGGTGCCAATCTTGAATTTTTCATTTTCTGTTGCAGTCCTTTCCTCTCATAAGTAATGTCTCTTTTTATAGAAATGGGACAAATCTTTAATCCTAACTTAGTGTTTAATACCAGAAATATCTTTTTGCATGTTCACTGTTCCACCCTAATACTTTCCAAATTATTACAGTAATCAACAAATGAAAGACAAATACTTAGGATGATAGTACCACAGTAACATGAATATTACTGCCCATTCTCTCTCCCCCAGGACTCCTCTTGTCCATCTGCTGTCCCTCTGCTTTGTACACCTCTCCAATGACTGGCTATTTTCTCCTGCTCTTTCTTGTTCAGAAGACAATTTGAGGAGCCTGTTGCTGATTTATGAACCCTTTCATGGTTTTAATTCTGTTGGACCTGACTGACAGAAACAAATGTCAAATTCCCAAGTACTTTGCAAAGAAATGGGGATTTTCTTGGGTCCTCAGATGCAGCAGATTCTGTTTAGCTGCTCTGGAATTTTCCTTTGTAAGCATTATTTTTGAAGCAGCACTTCATTTGAGCCTTGACTGATAACTTCTACACCATCGGTGGTCTCCAAGTACTTTTTATCACATAATGCCTGACTGGGATTGGGACTGTTTGTATAGGTAGCAAAGAAGCAACTGCTCTGTGAACATTCCTGGCATTATAGAGTTAGACCACTCATTCTTCAGTAGTTTTTATAAAAGAAATTCCTGGGCACAGCCAGGCACTTCTTCAATTCTGGGAGGGGTCAGCCTAGCAGGCCTTGAAGCCAGAACTCCATTCCCTTTTGTTTGTTTTCTAGCCCTTACAGCAGCTGCTTATCCATTGTAATCCCTGAATTGATCCTGTCATTGCAGTTCAGGGAATCAGAAAAAATGCCTCATAGGGGAAAAGGATCACTTGGCTATAAATCTGATAGTTTACACCTCCATAGGAAAATGCTTAAAAAGGCTTCAGAGGACAAAAGCCTGTCTGAAATGCAGTAAGAAAGCCTGTCAGCCCAAGTGGAGCTATTCTTATTTGCAGAAGGAAAGAAAGAGCTCAGCAGCCAGAGCTGCCTGCATTTTACTTTGCACCTACAGCAAATATATCTATATAAGCAGATGCTTTAGTTTTCAGTCTAGATTTTACCCTAGCTCATAGTTAGGGTTCCAGCCAGATATTAGAATATTTTGGATACACAAGGAACATCAGATGACAACAGAGGGTATTCATCAGTATATCAAAATACACGCTTGGAAACCGCTTGCCAGGCTCAGAAGGAAAATGCTATTGCAGAAAAGCTTTAGTGGAAAAATACAAAATAGAACAGATTCTGTGTCTCACAAGACACCAGAAAGCATGGACTTTCTGAGATGGAAGGAGTCTACTTCCTCTGAGGAAGCCTGAGCCTGAGCTCAACAGTCATCAGTCCTCCCCCAGTGGGAGCAGAATCAGATCCAGGGCTTACTATTCCATTCCCCATGCTGTGCAGCAACAACTGCAATTTGAACCAAGCTATAAATAGCTTAATAATAAACAAAAGAAAGGTTTGGCCTTTTTTTTAATGAGTCTGTTAAAGACTTTTTCACATCTTTCAAATATAGTTGCCCAATGACATCTGTACTTGAAAGAACAGATATTCAGTTACGATATAATTGAGTATGAGTTTTATCTCAGTGACTCTCTTGAGGAATAGCCTACAGGTTCTTTTCAGTGTAGAGCCCTGTGTAAAATTATACCACTGTAAATGGAGTGGGAAGACCATTACTTCGTTATAGTTCCACAAAGATTTGCAAAATTCGAAACTTCAAGCTGTGCATTGTTCACATTCTGTTCCTGCCAGTGTTATGGTTGTTGCAATCCCATGAATCATTCCCAATTTATTGGCACAATTACTCTTACCAGCCTCACTGAAAAGCAAATAAATACTGAAAAGTTAGAGCCAGTAAAATGTCTAGTGCACTCAATCAGAAACCTAAATTACTTTACACAGGGACTACCTTGTAAGTCCTTTTAAAAAGCACAGGGAATTCCACATTGGATTGCCACTGGACCATTTTGCAGCACATAAAGGGCAGCTGAAGCAGATTGGCGGTCAGGACTGTCAATTAAGTTCCTTAATTGGCAGGAGCAAGTGAGGATGAAATCAGTCCTGGTCATGAAAACATTTGCAAGGGTGAAGACCTTCCAGAGGAGCAGTTCTGCACTTTCCAGGTGAACCACAGCACTGCTGTAATTATGCAGCAGTGTCACAGTGAAAAAGAGTCATTCTTGCTTGCTTCTTTCTTTTCAGGTGTTCCAACAGAAGTCTAAAATTCTGATGCACACTGTACATGTGCATGCGAGGGGTGTTTGTGTGCATACGTGTGAATGACTGTGTTTCCCATGTATTATGCGATAAAAACACAGGTGGCCAGACCTCTGATGATGCCAGTAAGACCAAAATGTTTTCTACTTCTACTCTCTGCCTTCTACTATTGGATTTATAATTGAAAACATATCTAATGACTTCCATGACTGCTTAGGGGTTTTATGCATCTATACATGAGTATATAGATATAAATGGGAAACCCACATTTCCTGAAAGAGCCCATGAGCAAGGAGTACCCCTGCTTTCATTATTGACTGCATGTTCCCTTTTACAAGAGACTCAGAAATGCCAAGCCATTTCAACTGACAGCATCACAACAATAATTACATTCTGAACTTTACAGCTGACAGCATTTCTCAAAGAAATCCATTTATAGTGATGTTAAGGACAAGGCCATCTTTGGCACATGTATTGCTGGACACAACTCAGTAGGAATAAAAACTGGAATTGCTAGGTAATAAAACAGCTAACAAAATTATGTCTTCATGGGGAATAACACACATAAATCATAAACTATTTTCTCCAGATACTAAATGTAAGTTATGGCAAAGTTATTCTAGTTATTTTCCTGACAAACATCAATCATCTCTTTCGATTGACATATAATTGCAGACCTGATGAAAGCACTAAGCATCCTCCTTTCAGGCTAATTGGAAGAAGAAATTAAACATCTGCTTATGAAAAGGTAGTGAGGGACAACTGGAGGCTACATCCCAAGAAAATGGCATTAATTACAAAGGCCAACCTAAATCCCATGGTCTAAAGAAACTGGGGATTTATTTCAGTGACTTGAATTTTAAAAAATACTCTGGGATTTATGCAGCCATGAGAGTTTTTGTGGGGAAAAACAGGGAGACTCTTTTCTTCCCAGGCTTCCTTTCCATGGGCATGGAACAAGCTGGAGGAAAACTAAATTAGTGAATAAAAAACTCCCTGTTCTGTTTTCTGTCTTGGCAGAGCAGAAAAGAGTTTTCTGTACACCATTTGTGATATATAGAATTGTACTAACAAAGCGTTTGTATTCTTGGAAAATTATTTGCATAATTTTAACTTTGGAAGAAATTCTGAATTCTATTAGTTAGGCACCCAGATCTGTTTAAAATATTTATCCTTTTGCCTTGTGCTGACTTCTCATCACTGCACTGATCAAAACTCAGAGACATGACTAATGAGTTCAAGGTTGGAAGGTGTCCAGGTAAGAGCTGATAGATTTATTTGAGCTGTCTTTAACACCTCGGTTTAAAGAGAAACTGCCTACAAAGAAACCTGGCTTTCATAAACAAAAATTGAACCACAGGGGCTTTTGTGGGACAAGAGAAGTTGAAAAAAGAACAGGCAGTTTAAAAAGACTACTTCTTATGTAGTCACAAAGTATAATCTCTTACACTTACTTTGTTAAATAAAGCAATAATGTGTTTAAGTGCTTTGGAAAAAGAGACCTGCCTGTGTGCTCTTACATACCATTTTTTCCTCATAGAAAGCAAGTCAGGATGCTCATGCCTCCAGTGAGATTCTGGGAAAGAGCATTCACTGTGCCTCTGGGGAGCCACCACTGTCCCTGAGAACAGGTACTCATGGTCACACTTGAGTGGCAGGTGTTGAGTAATTGGTCTCCTGGTCCCAACCCTGAACATGCTGAAAAATCTTGCCTGGGCTCTGCTTATTATCCAGAGGCTTTAAACATCCCAACACCTTTTAAAAGCAACCTGCTGCTTGAAAGACAGGAAAAGATGTGCAAATAAGACTGTTCTGCAAAGGAGATAAGACTATTTAGTTTGCAGCCATGCTCTAAAGCATATTGCTTTTCCACCTCAAGATACCAGGTGAATTTTGAGGTTCAAATATTTGGCTGCACACTCAGGGAGTTTTGTAGGATTTCTGCATCAGTTTGTTTTGTAGCTGGAGAATCTTCCTCCCACCTAGCAAATCCTACCACCCATACAGCAAATAGAAATCTTTTGGCACTGACTGGTGCTCCACAATAAAGGCTCATGTAGTGTGTGGGGGCAACAACACCCCATTATGGAGAGTGAAGAGGATAGGACAGCAATTAGTTTCACTGCCACTCACTGACCAGCAGAGCCCAGCATGGAAATCCAAGATATATTTGTGAGAGGAATGATGTTGAAATAAGAGTGATGATTTCAGTAAGACCCTCAGTATCTGTGGGAGATGCAGTGATGAAGTGTCCTGAAGATAACAGAGAGTAGAGAATAGCTGGACTTGCTCAGTCCAAACATGCTTGCTCTGAAATCCATCTTCTGTTTGTCAGTTTTCATGTACTTGTCACACCAAGGACAAGCTGACAGCTGCAGTATGTATAAGATGTCTGTTGGAGAAACATGTTGCTTGTTATATGCTTTACAAGGCAAAATCCAGCCAGTGACTGAAGAGGTATTCTGGACAGCACAGGTAACATCTCCCAGAGAAGCACTGACTGCTTCGTTTACATTGCACAGGATCAGAAGTGGGAGCCAAAGGAAGCCAAATTACCCAAAGAGGGAACTGGGATAAAGAGGAATGATTGCATTCAAAATATGGGATTTTTTTTTTTTGTCGCACTTCCAGGACAGTGCCAAGAGTGAAATATTGCATTTTCACCAAAAGAGGATAGTGGCAATATGCCACAGATTTCATTAGTTAAAAGAAGATTGCTTCTGCTTTTGATACTCACTTATAGCCAGTAATGTGAGGAACAACTAGAATACCTCAGAACTTAAAGAGTCCGGTGATGTTATAACTAATAGTCTGAATATTGGTTGGTTTATCCCCTCCATCGTGGGTTTCACCAAAATAAAACTTGACTAACTCTCAAGGGCAAATACATGTTTCACATGTATATCAGTTGTGATTTGTTGGGTTTTTTCCCTATTCCAGTTTTATGTGCTTAGATATTGCAGTTGGCCAGGAGAGAATTCCCTTCAGTCGTTCTTAGCTTGTATGTAACAATTTGTTGTTATTTTTATAAAGATGGCTCAAGCTGAGCTGATTGATAGACTGTTACTCTAAAAGCGACAAAATTACCCTTTCTGATGCATATTTTTAGGAATAAATCTCAAAAGTCAAATACAAATATCTAATGTGTGAAATTACCCATGTTGAATTAGGGGGGAATTTCACTGGGTGCCTATAATTTATCAAAATATGAAAGACAGATAAACTAACAAACATAGGGTGTTAGCACAGTGAGACGATCTTTATTTGTAAGCAGCATTTAGCACCATTTAATTCATGACTTTGGTTTCTACTGACCATCTGTCATAGTGCTGTCAGCTTCACAAGCCTCATGAACTTTGCCAGTCCTGCTGTTAGACTTCAAAAGATGCACCCACCCACCCACCACTATGACTTGGATCCAGAGACCATATTGTGGCAGAGTGAAACAAAGAGTAATTTTGGCAAGAACAACGAGAGGCTGGCCCTGTGTTTCAGTTCTGCTCCTTCCAAAGTAGCAGGCACTTAATTGGATTAACTGGGCCAAGGTCACCATTGCTGGAGGAAGTAGCACCAGGTTCAGCATCAGATGCCCTCTTAGTAATCAGAATATTCTTACTCAGGATCATTTGAGAAATGGTGAGAACCAAATCTGTCTCCCTGTAATCTCCTTGTTGCAAGATTGTACTCTTCTTGCAAATGACTTCCATAGCAAGACCAGGTAAATGCATTTGATGTTTTCAAATAGTTTCTATGGCAGAAATGAAGTGAGGAACTTTTAAAGTATACATTATGTAAATCTTTTAAAATACCTGGAAAGCCATGGACACTCATGAGCTGTATCAAGAGCTTCATCAGTGCAGCTTAGCATAGCTGATTGCAATAGAACAGAAAAGACAAGACAAAACCCCCCACATTTATCAAGAATTAATCCTTTTCAGATTCTCTTTAAGAAATGTGTGGACATGTAGTCAGTATCAATTTCCTTCATTGTATTTAGCTCATAAACATCTATTTAAGGCCTGTAGATCTTGGCATGGCTATTTGTCATTTTGATTCAGAGACTGTTGCTGAAACTCCCATTTACAATCTCCTATGAATATCCAGAAGCTCTGGAAAGAGTTTTGTTGACTTGTGGTCTTTCCACTGTCCTCACACTGGCTGAGGAGGAGCTGTGCTCACCTTTGTTGAAGAGTGTGTGGTAGTACACTATTTTACTACAGGGTGCAGAGCATTGAGTTTCAAATCCCTTTGAAAAAGGGATTTGCAGATTTTCTTGCATTCTTGAAAATTCATGTCGTGGCCTAAAATAGCCAAGTATATTTCAGATTTGGCAAAAGGAAGTAAAAATGGACAAGAAATATCCCTTAGGTAAATGCAGATACAGATGGCACAATAACAGTAGTGGTATTGTTCAATAGCTATCATTTTTTACAAGATTGTAATAATCTGATTATCTTAATCCTGTTATTTTGACATTTAATATAAAATTATTGTGTATTTATTGTCATGGTGACCTGTTGCTGACCTCTGATCAGCTTATTATCAAGAATATAACTCGGGTACTTTTTGCAAACAACACTGGTATGTGCTATGCTTTCTATATCTCTTTAGCATTTTTTTGCTGCCCTAGTGAGCACAGAAAATGCCTTGCAAAATAAAAAGGATTCATGGACTGCATAGGAGCTAATACATTGAATATTAGAATTGTGAATGTATAGTAGTCTGAGGAGACGCATGAAGCTGGAAGTAGCTTTTGTTTTGGTCTGTTTGAGGAAGCATACTCTGAAGACTGTTGTCTGTTCCCACTGGCAAATCTCCCAGGAGAGTTGTGGTAAGCTGGACACAATCAATCCTCAAAATCTGCTCTGTTAGCACAGGTGTCAAGCTGGACCAGCCGATGCAGTTTTATTGTCTCTACCATGCCTAGAGGGTTTGCCCTACCTTCAAGCATGCCTTCTCCTGGACTTCCCCACCTACACTGAATGCATGTGAATTACAGGTTGGTTCCTGCACTACAGGTGGACTTGTGGCAGCCCAGCAGCCCCTTCCACATCATCGAAGGTACGGTTGCCGACGTGCGAGTACCGCAGAACACGACGCGGAGCCTGCTGCCCTTCCTCCAGCAAGAAAACATCCACTACACGTAAGCCTGTGCTTCACTCCCCATGCCTCACTCCAGAGGCATGGCCTTCAGGGCAGGTCTGCACCTACCACGCCAAGTGTGCTCGAAAATCCGTTCCACATCACAGCAATTAGGCTGGCAGACAGCTAGGCATTGCCAAGAAAACAACCGCTTTAATGGCACAGCAGAAAATCTCCCACAGGCAGGCAGCTCTAATTAAATGTCCTCCTTTGGAGTCAAGCTGAAGTGTTTTCAATGTATGTGAAATCACATCTGTTAAGAGAGGGTTGGTAATTACTGATTCTGCAGCCTTCTTTGCCTTTCTGTGTTTAGCAGAAAGTTTATTTACAAGCGAGCTGCAAATGCAGAGGCAAAACTTCTTCATCAATTATACAGGAACTACTTCCATTATTCTCCATTCCTAGTGACCAGTGCAAGTCCAATGCAAATTTAGATTCACATATCATTTATAGTGCTCCTTAAAAAAAATTCAAGGCAATTTTGGAGTATGCTTATCCTTTCATATTTATCTGTATGATATACTGGACAAGAGTAATGATCCTGTCTTTAAAGCCTTCTCAGTGACATGCCAACAGATCTGAATAATCAGCTGATGAGTTCTCAAACGTTTGCTGAATAAAGACCTACATGAGGTTATTTATACTTATTTCTCAGTGATAAAAGGATGATGTAAATCATACTGTAGATGTATTTATGTATACATATGTACAGTACTCATCAGAATCCCATTTTTATTATAACAATGCTCTCTTCTTAATTAGTTGTTCTAAAAATACAGAAACAAACATAAAGAAATTAAGTACACAAGCTCCATAGCTGCAGTTCAGAGTGACTTTCATGTGGGTTCAGCACTGCTTTGGTTTTGTTTATGTTTAAAACTGAGATGGGGATTTTTCTAATTGTTTTCCTGTGCTTATAAAAAAAGGTTCCCTAATTACTGTGACCCAGCAGTTGTATTCACATCTGCTGCTGTTCCTGCTCACAGTAATCACCTTTAATGAAATGACAGAAGGACATTTTATATGTTTTATAAACACTCTCTGTACTTGAAGACCTCTGCTTGGGTTGCAAAGCAATGTGCAAGGGCAAGATCTGCCAGAGCAAAATGTCTCTGCAATTTACCTCAAAAAACATGCTACAAATGCTAGCACAACACTGGATTAATCTTCCACAGAGAAAATCTCTCTGACTTTTGGCACACAAGTTGTGTGCACTTGGAAGGAAACTGGGCAGCATTTTACCAGGTCCAGACTTGTCCTTTGCTCTCCCTCTTATTCTCCTCACTGCCTATTTTGGATGGTTCCAGCCATTAGGAGCAAAACTCTCCAAAGCCTCGACAAACATGTGCTTGTCCTGACAAGCCTCCTGAGATCTGTAACTCCACAGGAGCAGGAGGATTCACCATGAGAGCAGTAACAGCCACAGTCAGGGAGCAGCAGGAGCAGGCTGGCCAAGCACAGCCATGCCCAGAGCACAGGGACCACAGCCCTGAGCTGAAGTGCAGCTCACAGCCAAGATTTTGTACAGCTCCTTTTCGCATGGCTGATTTTCACAATATTTTAATTTTTTTTTCCACACGCTACAATGGAAATAAATTTCTACACCCCTTTTGAAACTGGAAAAGTCTGAGCCAATCTCTAGGTAAAATTTCAGCTTGATGCAGTGATGCTTACCTAAATTAGGACAAATTTACTAAGTCAGGAAGCATTTCAGCATCTCTAATAATGACCAGCAGTTGCCTGTGAAACAGGCTTATCTCTCTTAGGGTTTGACTTCATGACAAGATGGCCATGAAAACAAGCCAGGCATTAGCTAAACTCTCTGCACCAAGTGGCCTCAGTTGTAAGGTTTTTGGTAAAGAAGCCACTTACATTGCATTCAGGACTGAGAGATTTAAGAGCCTTTGTGTTATAAGCACACACAGTACATAGTCATTTAAAAGTAAAAAAAGTAAAGAAAAATTATCAAATCTCATTTAGAGCACAGATGCATAAGTTAACAGAGCAAGCTTGATTCTGGTAGGTGCTTATACTAATTGGAATTCTGCAAAGCAGTCCAGCATTTTTTAAAAATATTAGATGCCTTGATGACTTGAATAAAATCACTCCTTTAATCAGCTGTACAGTACCAGTCTTATGGTATATATAGCACCTTTCAAGTCAAGACTATAATCCTTTAGTTTGCTTAATGAATATTGCTGACATAGAACAATGTAATTCCTAATTATACAACTACTTCATTAATGCATTGGAAGATGAGAATAACCTTTACTTTAATTCTATATGTAGATAGACCTATTACCTTTGAGGCATCTGCTGCACAGCTGAGTTAGGAGCAGAGTAAATGCCATTTCTTTCCATTATTTTCCAATCATGGAAGCTAATGCCTATGAAAATGTAAAAGGTTGAATGTGACTGTCTTTTTATGGGAATGGTGAATTAGTGGCATGGTGATTACACACCAACATGCTTTAGGAGAAGGGGGCATACAAGGATGACTCTCAGTTTTCCAGCAATATTGTTGCAGATATTCGTGACAATATTCCCAGCTTCTGCTGCTGTCTGGTGGGATGGATGATGCTTCAACTTCTTTATTATAATTATTTTTAGATGTTTTCCATGTTATGATTTTGTATTTGTGTTATTTTTTATTTTTGCCGTAAAATGGGTAAGTTTCAGCTTACACAACTCTTTCTGCATTTTGCTCTTAATGCAAAGAACCTCTCACTTTTTATGCAAGTACATTTACATTTCACTTAGTATTTTTCATATTTTTCCTGAGTTATCGTAACAAAATTGGCAAACAACTACAGTAGAGTAGATAATGTAAACAACAAAGCCCACTTTAGATTTTTGTTTGCTGTTTTTTCTTGTTTCAGACAGAATGATAATGCTACCAAGTTCTTAATTTTTTTGTTTTGCCTCTACCACTTGTAGCTATATGTAATGTTCCATGCCACTCGCAAGAGAGTGTGTCCAGGTTTTCCTAAGCTTACAAAGATTTTTGAAGTAGTTTGAAATCAGGTTTTGAAGATCCATGATCACATAGTGTAACTGGATTATAAAAGAAGACAGTAAATGCTGCTCCATAAACAAATGAAAGTGGGTGCTTCTTCACATTGGCTACATTATTTACATCATTCTGTTTTATTTAATTAACAAGCTTATTGTGGTTTTGAAGGCACTGTTACATTTCAAAGCAGCTGGAGTATTTATTTGGCAGCTTACATTCAAGTGAGCCTGAAGCACTCTATTGTCAAAAAGTAACAGCTGAAGTAAAGTCAGGATGGTTTAACTCCTGCTATATTTCTTCTAAATGTGATTGTTGTTCTGATTTTGCTTGTGTGTTGTTCCAGTTTTTCAGTAATACCACTATCTTTTTTTACCTAGGATTCTCATATCAGACCTACAGGAAGCAATAGAAAACCAAACTGGAGGGAGGTCCCATAGGAATCGAAGGTCACTCTCTGGGTATAACTATGAAGTGTACCACTCCCTGGAAGAGGTGCATTAAAATTCATATTGTTCCTCTCATCTACTACAATGTTGTATTTAGTACGGCTAAGGTTTCATTCTCTTTACAAGTTCTGGTTACCTGTCCATCTTCAGGAGTGTTCTGAGTGTTTCTTCTTCAAAAATAGGCACTTCCTTGGGAAAACAAACAAACAAACAAACAAATTTGTATTCAAGACTTATCTTTACATATAAATATCTTTCAGAGCATCTGAGTTTTGTTTTTAAAGTTGGTCTTTTACTCTGGTGGAAGAAGAGATTTCAAAGAGTGATTGGTCACACTAAGTCATTTAATTAAGCAGTATGAGTAAATGCTTAAGTGTTTGCACAGGAGGTACAAATACATAAAAACACTTGGATACAAACTCATTTATGAGGAATACCATCCTGGATGATGGCTGTGTAAATAATTCCTGTTGATTTTAGTGTGCTCATGTGTACAGTTTCAGTCTGCACCAAAACAAAGTCCCTAGTCTGAGCATGGAGAGTGCTGCACCACAAGATCTGGTGCCTGTGAAACAAATACTGCAGGTTGCATTGAGTACTGCATATCAGTCCATTTGCCATTGTGTTCTGGTAGGCAGAAACACAGATCTTCTTCCTTCATTCCAGTAATATTTAGTGGCAGTGGTGGAATACCACATCCCCATATTTTGGATGGATAGTTTATGCATTCCAGTAATACCCAACGATGAAATGGGAAAAATAATCCCACGTGAAAGCTGCATCCAACCTCTGGCTATAGAGTTATGAGTGCCAAATAATGGTTAAAGTATGAAAACAAAAACAAGCAAACAAGAGAAAAATATAAACTACAGAAAAATCAAAAACTAGAGGACCGAGAGCTGAGCTCAATAAATGTATTACAGTTTCTTCCCATGAAATGCAAAGATTGAAGCAATGATTTTATTCCTGTGTTTGCAGATCGAAGACTGGATGCATTATCTGAATAGAACTTATTCAGATCTTGTTCACATGTTCTCTGTTGGAAAATCCTATGAAGGGAGACCACTGTATGTACTCAAGGTAAAGATTAAATAGTCATTAATGAGACTAAAATCTGGAATAAGGGATAGACACTATTATTTATGTTATGGCATATACACCTGAGACACAGCTTAATAGTGTTTCCTAAGGATGAGTTGCTAAAATCTAAATAACTCTCTGAATGTCATCTTTAATGGAAAAAGAGGGGAAAAATCTGGAAAATTAATAGCCAAATCCTATTTACCTGGATTGGATATGCATGGAGAAAGATAACAGGACAGGTTCAATTGGATTTCAGGGCATTGGAATGCTTTGTGTTTATAGACAACTAAGAGACCAGTTATTCTGGAGGGGGATCCCAGCGGATTGTGGAGCCCTTCTCAGCATGTGCCACATATGCTTCTTTTTTAGCTACAGACAAAATTACGTGCTCTCAGCTCACATGATTAAGACCACAAATTAGAGTGTGTCAGCAAGATGCAAAAAAAATTTTATTTTCTATGTATTTTCTTTTCCTCTCCTATTGAAGAGTTCTGAAAATTTGATTCACTATCATGCAATTCATGTAGTGTCATTGTTCCTCACCCTACTCCATGTGATAATCATTCCTCATAAACGGGAACTTACAGGTCTCACTTCTCCGACAGCTTTTTCCAGAAGTCAGCCTCATTATCCTGGCCATACCTTTTAAAACAGTAAATTTGTGTTCCTTTATATGAGGAAATTCAAAACAGTTTAGTCTCTCTCATATTCTATTTTCTTCTCATTATTGTGTTTTCACTAATGTGATGTGATCTATTGGTATTTTGTGAATATTCACACTTCAAGTTAGGTAAAAGATCACGGCCCTACAAGAAAGCTGTCTGGATAGACTGTGGGATTCATGCAAGAGAGTGGATTGGCCCGGCCTTTTGCCAGTGGTTCGTGAAAGAAGTAAGTGTTTAAAATTTACAGTCATACAGTTCCTTCTGTTAAATTAACTTTGCATTTTTGCTGTAGCAGATCTAACACACTACCAATATGGAAAATAACTAGCTATTATACCTCTCTTCTTTTAAAAATTACTTGTGGAATGCTTAAGTGCTTAATAAACAAAGCTGTTAGTGACAGCCAGACACAGCTAGGCACAGGACAAAAATATGCCAGACACATACTGGCAGTGATATGAAGTAGGATTTTATTCCAAGACCTAAAAGTGTGAAGATTTTCAGTAATTTTGGTAATGGCCCAGGTAAATCAGTGCCAGTGTGTACTACTTCAGATCAGTTCAGCAGTATCTTTGTTTTAATGACTTAGTTTAAAAGAGACGTTTCTCTTTTGTGTAATTCCATAAGAATAGAAAGCTAAAGTTGCAGAATCACGATATAGAATCACAGAATCGTTTAGGTTTGAAAAGACCTTAAAGCTCATCAAGTCCAACAGTTAACCTAACACTGCCAAGTCCACCACTGAGCTATCACCCCAATTGCCACATCTACACATCTTTTAAATACCTCCAGGGATGGTGACAAGCATAGCTCTGGACAACCGGTTCCACTATTTGACAACCCTGTCAGTGAAGAAATTTTTCCCAGTATCCAGTCTAAGCCTCCCCTAGCTCAATTTGAGGCCATTTCCTCTTGTACTATCCCTTATTACCAGAGATGAGAGGCTGGCACCCACCTGGCCTCCTCTCAGGTAGTTGTAGAGGGCAATAAACACTCTCCTGAACCTCCTTTACTCTAAAGACCCTCAGATCCCTCAGGTGCTCCTCATCAGATTTGTGCTCCACACCTTCACCAGCTTCAATTCCCTCCTGTGGACTCACTCCAGAACCTCAATGTCTTTTTTTGTAGTGAGGGCCCAAAACTGAACACAGGCTTCAAGGTGAGGCCTCTCCACTACCGAGCACAAAGGGACAATCCCTGCCCTGCTCCTGCTGGCCACACTACTCCTGACACAGGCCAGGTGCCACTGGCCTTCTTGGCCACCTGGGCACACAGTGGCTCATGTTCAGCTGCTGTTGACCAGCACTCCCAGGTCTTTTTCCAGTGGGCATCTTTCCAACCACTCTTCCTCACCCTGTAGGACTGCATGGGGTCTCTGTGACTCAAGTGCAGGATCTGGCACTTGGCCTTTCTGAACAGTTGGTCTCAATCTGTCGAGAATTCATCTACCATGTTTCCAAGATGGCAACAATCATAGTTTTTCTGCTGTGCAAAGGCTTCCAGCTCCTGTTTGTTGCCTATCCTGTGTGTATTAGTATAGATGTGCTTCAGTCAGGCTACTGATCCAAATGCCTTCTGCAGGGAAGAAGCCCTAATTCCTACATGACCATTTTTAGGCACTTCTGTGGTTTCTAACACATCAATAACCCTTCTGTCATTGCTGCCACATGGATCTCCATCCCCAGCCCGCACTGTGATGTCAGACTGAAGGACCTGTCTAACACAACATCCCTCAAACATCCATGTAGTGCCCCAAGTTTATCTCTATCAAGCCTGGCTTTATCCTCTTCCACCCTCAAATCCAGTTTAAAGCTCTTTCAATGAGACCTCTTAACTTGTGATCAAAGATCCTTTTCCCCTTTTGAGACAGGTATGCCTTGTCTCACTGGGAAGTCTGCTGTTGTGTAAACCAACCCATGACCAAAACCCCCAAAATTCTGCCAGTGACACCAGTCTTAGAGCCAGGGATTGATCTGCTGGCTGTTTTTCATAGATAGATTTCACCTTACCTGATGGACTTGATGATGGACTTCACATTATCTGAAAAACAGGTGATTCTAATGTTTCTTTGATTCTATCTTATTTGGTTTATTTTCCCTTTATTTTTGATGTCTAGTATTTAGTCTCCATCTTCATCCATTTGCAGTTTTCAAATAGATGTGAAATCAAACAGAATTGGAATTTTGCTTCCAAATTGTCTTGTTCTGTTTTGGTTCTGGGTTTTTTGGGTTTGTTTGTTTGTTTGTTTTGGGGGGGTGTTGGGTTTTTTTTTTTTGTTTTTTTTTAATATCAGCATCAAACCCTTCTAATTTGGGATTCATTATAGATGCATTATATGTTTACAGGATTTTGCCATTCCCCTAGCCAACAAACTTTTGTTCAAGATGAGACAGTAGCTGCACAATGGAGACTACCTTGCAATGTAATTGGCAGAAGTCAAAAGTGGCTTAAAAATACCTCCACAGATGTGCTTTGAGTTCTTTGCATATCACTTTTTTTTTTCACAAAATAAGAGTTGCAATATGCTTTTACAAGCTTCTTCCTATAAACACACAATTTTCTCACTTTTCTTCCCACCCATCACTGTGTAATTCTAGAATGTATTAATATCTCCTCTGATTTTGTGAGAGTAAACTTCTGCATCGCCAACACCCTAATGCTGAGATGATCATATAATCATGTGTGGCCTTTATATCACAACAGCATTTAGGGAAAGTACAGAAATAGTGAGGCCATTCCTGTTTGGATGAGCCTGTCACCACAAATAGGCAAAATGAGATTCAGGAGCTGGTCTCCAAATTTAGTGTGCAGCGATGGTGTGTCTTCTTACTAAGACTCCTGTTAATGTAAAGATGAACTACCTTGCAATTTCTGAGAAGCTTTCCTACCCAGGAGAACATGTTGCAATAAGGAGGGAAGCTGGGACAGAAAGGCACTGGTGGGGAGCCTATTGTTTCAATTCCTCTTCCTTACCAAAGTTTTCCCATAAAGCAATACAGTGTGGCAGAAGGGTAAAAATCACAAGATTTCTCTGTAGACCTTATAGCACAATATAGGCTGTGAGTGTGTATATAAAAACCTTCAGGTTGTTATTTGAGATCTTCAGAGAGTAGCTTGTAAGGCTGCTTCTCTAATTATGTAAAAACATTTTCCTGGATTAAAAGTAGTCTCCACAGAGTTCCTTCAGACCATAAGAATGTACCACCTTTGTCTGCCCATCCCTTCTCAGAGCAGTATTTAAACCCAGCATTAAAGCAAAAAGCATCAGGAAAAGAATACATTATGCTCATAGTCTCCATCATCCCATTAAAAAAGACTGGCTAAAGAGGAGAGACAGGATGATTAGATGGCTTGGTTTAGGATATTACTTTTCTCACTGTATGAATTAAAAATTTTTAGTAAGAAATCCAGGAAAACTGAAAGTCTTTCTGCACTTCAAACTCTGCAATTCTCTTTTGCTGGCAAACTCCTCCCTTAAGCACCTCTGCAGCCTGGCAGCCCAGTTTTCCATCCTCCCTGGTGCTTATGGGCAGTTCTGAGAAAGGGCCGTCAGCTTGGAAACAGATTTTTCCTGGCATGTTTGTTGACTCTAAGGAATAGCACCACAAGTCCATTGATTTAAGGCAAGGAAGAAGAAATGCTGGATTTACACGATGTTGGCTTCTTTTCTAGCAGGAACAGCATTTGCTGTGCAGGCATTTTGAAATGTTTCACTATGCAGGCAGCCTGAAATGTTTTACCAAGCTTTCACTTCACCCTGTGATCTCTGAAACTTATTTTTATTGAAGTATATCCATGTTCCTGTGTACAAGAAGGCTTTTCAAGCAATTTAGCTTAGGAAGAAAACCCTCTGTGCATGAATGTCACTGAGCATTCAAGCCTCAGACTTTACCAAATACTACTATTCAATTTGGGGACCCTCAGTATCTTGCTTGCAAGATAGAAGTGGCAGTTTCTGCATGACAGTGGATTTGCTGCAAGCAATGAGGAAGCACCTCCAAAAAGTGGAGGTGCCACTGAGCAGCTGCTCCTGTGTTTTTCCTGGGTATGACAACAGCTCCCTGCTTTCTACAAAGAATCTGGAATTGTTCAGCTGGACCTGGCTCCCACCTGCTTAGAAATGCAAAACAGACTAAAGCAAATCGGACCTGGGAAGTGAGGATGTAAGGCTGGAGCATGGGAAGGCAAGAGGCTGCCTGCTGTGCAGGCTTGTTCTGTATTTTGGCAGTTAAAATAATTAGAGAAAAAGAAAATAAGAACTAGAGAAAAAAATACACAGAAGTTACAGATTTAAAAGAGAAAGAGAATGCACAGGATATTACATGATAATATAATTCAAAGTACAAAAGCAGCCTACTCACATTTTGAAACAAAAGGAGAGCAAAGAGTATGGTTTGGGGAGTTGTGGGTTTTGTTTGGTTTTCTGTGTGTTTTGGGTTTTTTTCTTATAATCTGCTCCAGAATGAGCTCTAGCCTTGGCTCTGTGTTCCATAGGTCTGATGCTAATAACATCACTGTTTGTTTCCATGGAAGGCGCCCCTAAATGTCTGTAGGCTCTCAGTTAAAGATAATCAGATGTTCTGTCAGGATTAGCTGTACTGGTGGCCTCTGACGAACCCCACCTCATTGTTAGGGAGTTTCAAGTCAAGAAAGGGGACACACACACTGGACCACAGTTTTAGTTTTACCTGGTAATGAGCCACAGAGAAGTGTCTGCACTATTTCACTGTAGTGAAATAGCAGTCAGATGACAGTGGAGTCCCACCCAATTCAAGCCTTACTCAGCTGGAAAGGGATGGAAAAAGGGCTCTGATAGTGGAAACATTACAAGACCTGTGGTGGAGTAGGGAAGCAAGACAAACTGTAAAAGGAAACAGAACTGATTATATGTGGGCTACTTTAAAGGCAATCTGCGAAGATAAATGAACCCAGAACTTGTGTCCACAGCAAAAGATTTAGGGGAAAAAAAAAAAGAAAGAAGAAAAAAGTTTGTTAGCCTAGCTAGAATTTTAAAAAGTCTACATAGGGATCTAATAAATCAATATGTGTTAGTAAATATTATGAACCAAAAGGTACTCTATTATGTGTAATTACTTTGTAGAAAGCAGTAGACTTTGGAAACAAAATTTGGATATAACATGTATTTATCCAAAATTAAATAGTCCTCACAGAAACAAAGGCATAGCCATTTTGCAAAAATACAATTATATATGTACATATATTATGTAAAAACATTTAACTCCTATTCATTGAGAGAGGAGAAGCAGAATTCAGCTATAAAATTATCCAGACCTCAAATTTAGGATTTTGCCATTTCTTTAAAAATCTGAAATATGGTTCACACGCTGCTATTCAAATTAACATCAAAACTAGATTCTGTTTCAGTTTTAGTGAAAGCAGATGAGGATTCACATTACATATGGTTTGACTTTCTTCTCTCTAATAAATGCTGCCATTTGATCCATTTCAATGATGTATAACCTTGAGATGTCTTTCATACAATATTTTCAGAAAACAGCATAGTTGAGATGTGACTTTGAGGTGTGTTATTCTTTATTTCTGATGCAGGAATTTGTATTTCAATATTAGAAAATTCAAGAAATGTAATTAGAAGTCTTCAAGAAGCATGCACTGATTGTTCTTCTTGACAAAATGTTCTAAGAATCCAATGTCAGCTGTAAGGGAAATGTGCATTAAGATCAGATGCATCTCCCTAAAGAAGTGACCTCGTCAGGGCCCCAAATGAAGGTGAAAATAGCCTCACACTACTGGGGAATGCAGTGACCTTCACCACCTTCTTCTCCCATCCTCAACAATGATCACAATTATTTGAGTTCCCAAATTATTTATGATTATGCGTTTGGACTTCATCATGCTCCCAGGGAGCAAATATGTAGCTCCAGAAAAAATTAAAGGCTGAGGGCAGTTCTCAGAGGTATTTTGTTGTTTGTTGTTTTGGGGTTTTTTTTGTCATGCTGACATTGGTATTGATTTATTCCAAAACCAGGCTAGAAACCCATCTTTTCACTCCATAATAATGAGCTGAGAGAGACACACAGACTGTCTAAGAAGCAAAGGGGCAACATCTGCCCCCACTATTCTCTGCCTGAGACTGATTTATGAGTCACCTCGTGGGATGCATATGGGATGCATACTGCCAATTAGCCAGCCATTAGGCTTGTGGACTAGGCCCCAGAGAGCAGTCTTTACCAGGAATTTTGCAGCATTCAAGACCTCAAATTCTTCCTCAAGAATGTTTATGAAGTGCTTGAGAGCAGCCAGCTAAAGCACATACACAGAGCTCAGTCAGCACAACAGTGCACTCAGAGGCAGGAGACACAGACAGTGTTAAAAAGGGTTGGCTCTTCTTCTGCACTGTTCAGGCCAGTGGTCAGAAGGCAATAAAGCTGTAAGTATTCTTACTCTAATATCTGCTGAAAGCCAGAGTAGCACTTGCACTCATTCTACAAAATTCCACAGTCCATGTCCTGATGGACAAAACATCTGCAATATCCTGCATCTACAGTCAGAGCAGCACTCAGTCATTCATTCCAGTGCTGAAGCCCACACTGTCAGGAAAACAGCTTCACATTCTGGATCATTGCTGGGTCTTGCTGAGCGCCATCAAAACCAGTAGTCCTTTAGAATCTAGAAAATTTCTTTCTCTGTGTTATCCATAACTACCTGAGCCTTGAAACAGTGCCTAATTATCAAATTCAGATACCAATTTTTCACCCACTTCAGAAATAGTCTAATCTTGGGGGTGTGTGAGGTAGTTATGTGAAGCAACACAATAATGTTTCCTAAAGATTATACACTTGATCTATCACTTGTCAGCCAGCTAAAGTCTTTTGAACAGGTACAAATGAAATGCTGTGTTCCCACATTCCAGGGTTTCAGACTAAGATTAATTCAAATGATGCTCATTACACCTATATTTAGTTATTCTTTGAGACAATGTGTCTCAAATAACAATAACAAAGAATTTAGTTATTCTTTGAAACAATGTGTTCCACCTGCTGTGATAGGCTTTCCACCTCTGTTTTTCTGAGTTCTCCAAGTGGAAATTTTGAACCATAAAGGAAAGAAAGCAAGGACTTGACTGCCTCTCCATATAAATCAGACATTTATGCCAGTCCTTTCCTGGGTACAGGTATACCACTGTTCCTAAAGTATCTTTGACTGATGGGTCTCAAAAATCCAAAGAGCTTTTGAAATAATTTGAAATATTCCAAAGTGAATGAGAGGTGTGCAAGGCCAAAACAAACACTGTACCTGTAGCTTTTTCCTTTCACCATTTAGCTGGATGTTATTTCTTTCCAAAATCTGTTCCCTTCAGCTAAAGTTCTTTAGCTGATGTTGACTTGACAGGAAATATTTGTTGCTCTTTAAATAATTGCATCTTCTTACTCTGTGAAATCTTCCTATCTGAGTTTTCCTCCAGCTGATCAATTTTCAGTTTACTCTTGCTTTAGGAGAGTCAGAAGCTTCCCAGGGTTGTTCTACTCCCCTGCAGCCTCCTTCACAGGTGCCAGTGGTGACTGGGCTTTTTTCACCTTGAAGGACCAGTCATCTAGTGACAATCTCTCCATGAATGTCTGCAGCTCTTTGAGTAAACACAATACAATCTTTGGAACTTAATTTTTATTGTTTATCAGATTCTAGTCTCCCCAGCTGTCTTTTTAGCTGCCTAATTTCAGAAAAAAAAAATGGACTTCTCTGAGTGCTCCCTATATATTCATTATATGGAGGAAAAAATCTATCTGTTTCATCCTGCAGCATCTATATTTGAAACACTCAGCCTTACTTGTCTTTAGCTAATTCATTCTTCTCTGTCAAGAGCTTCTGCTTGAAACACTATTTGTTTTTTCTCCATCAGAGAGATCACCTCTTCCAGCCTCTTCACTCAGCACTTCATTCATCAGCCTTTCAGCAGCAAGAGGCACTGGTACCAATGCAGAATTTGTTTTATCCTTGGGATTTTTTTTCCATCCAGCAAATGCTGTTCCTGCCGTTTGAAGTTCATGTGCAGTATTCACACCTACGTGTAGTAGTTTCTGCTTCTACTCAACGTCTCCCTTCCACTCCACAGCTGTTTCAGTTCTGAATGTGTTCCCTGTTTTTTTGGCAGCCGTCCTATGCCCCATTTCTCTCTGAGTATCTACATCTCTCTAGCACATGCTTGCTACTGAAAATCTGCACTATTTCTGAGGAGAAGGAAAATAAAGTAGCAGTGAACACTATCAAGAGTTTCCTGATCTGGGGCCTCGGTTGTGATGCCTTTTTTTTGTTTTTAATGGATAAAATCTAAGCCAATGCCAAAAAGATGGAGTGCAGTACCATGGTACCACCACAACGAGGCATGTGATGCATTGTTTTAAAGGCACCTGTGGCAAACCATTTTTATGCTGTAAAGTATCTCTCTCTTTTGGTTCGTGGTGGAATTTCCCAGGTTTTAGTCAACAATAAAACAATAAGACAGTTTAGGGACGGTTCTTTCCTTTGCTGTTACACCTTCATGATAACGAATAAAAAAAACCAGTTGAAATTGTTTTCAGTTTTCCCTTTCCAAAAGAAAGTAAGTACTGCATTATTTTTTGTGTGCACTTTCAGCTACTCAGCTGCATCTTCCTGCCTACCCATGACCTGAAGAAGGTAAAAACTGCTTTTGTTTTGCTTGCAGCTATTAATTTTTCACGATGTGAGTAGATCTCGATAAAAGAAAAGTAACATTGCAGCTGTGCTGTGCCTGTAACAGGAATTCTTCAATGACACTTGTTCTTGTAAATTCCTACCTTAGTATTCATCACTAGGACATTCAGATTCTACCTCCTGAAGGCTTTTAAGCTGTTGGGTATGTTCTTCTTCAAGGCATGAAAAGAATTTATATTGTTGTTCCAACACATTAGTTGCCCTAAGGAAGGAATTCTGCTCTGTATTTTAGCAGTCCACTCCTGTATGATGGTACTGAGTAATTAGGGCCTCAGTAAAACTGCTGATATGCAGAAACACTACCAAGCATGAAAAAGGACTGTGAAAGAAAATTCCATATGTTGGACATTTTTTTTTGTTCCAGAAATGGAATTACAAGCAATTGTTTGTATCTAAGTATTTAATTGTGTCTCAAGAATTTAATTAAACCTTGTATTCAAGTGAGTTCTCTTGAGTTTCCCTCAATACATACTACCATGGAGCAACACAATTAGGATGTAAAATTCAATAACTACATTTTTCAGCAGCCTGTATCTTGGTGGGCACTAATTTCATACAATTACTAGTAAAGAAATCTGTGTTGCTCCTTTCAAAGCATTCACAGGGCTTCAGAATAACTCAGGCCTTTTTTTTCCCCAGGTAGGCAGTCCTTGACTTGTTTGGCATCTAGGAGGTTTTTCTTTCTTCTTTTTGTACTACCTCTCTGAGTGGAACCAAGAAATTGTCTCTCTCTTAGTTGTCTCTACTAAGATTTGTGTTATTATGCATCTTTTCCCCCACAAGATCCTGCCCTTGCTTGAGTGGTCCCCACCTTGCACAAGATTCCTGGAATGGCTGTTTGCTTCTCTAACGTCAATCCCACCATCATCCTTCTGCCTCTTCTGTGCTTCAGCGTCTTTTCCATTTGCATCCTTAAGGAGCTACATAATCAAGTCTTTGGGATTCTGCAGATCCTTCTTGCCAGACTTTTTATGGGTATTGAGGAGTAGTTGCAGCACACTCCTCTTTCTCAGTTGTTTCTGGCCTTCTCCTGTGGTAAATGCCTGCAAAGAGGAAGGAAGGTTTTGCTTTGTGTTAAACAAAAAAGATAAATCAGACACAGTTCAAGCTTCAGCCTTGAAAATTTGACCCTTTGTTTTAAACCATTTGTTTCTAAATACTTGGCTGTATCTTAGCCTTAATAATGGGCTTACCACACTGCTTGTGATTTGAATGCCAAAGCAGGACAGTAGCAGTAAAAGGGAAAACAGAGATAAAAAGCTGTACTGTTTCCAAGAGCAGAGACAGAGCTAATTACTAACTTGCCAAACTGATAAAGTGGCAATGAAGTGGCCTGAATGGCAGGCCATAGTGTCAGCCTGCTAAAGTGTAACACGTGCAGATAAAAGTAAAATATGGTGTGTCAGAAAAAATGTTTTAACTGATATCTTAATAATGGCCCAGAAGAGTTAATCCTGTTGTGCCAGAAGCAGTTTTGTGCAATTTCTGGCAGAGCAGTAAATGGAGTTGATTCCTTGTGCTAAAATAGTAACTGTTTAATTCAGTATGATTGTTTAATACAAAATCAGAAACAGCAAAAGCTGATTGTTACCTTAAATTTAATAATAATTAATTATGGGATAGCAAATCCTTATTAAGCTCAGCTGAGATTTCAGAGTTTCTCCCAACCCTGTCTCCTTGCTTTGTCCTTCTCAGTCAATCCCCTGATTTTATAAAAAGCCTAACTGCATCCTAAATCCATTTTACACTCTTGCCTTTATTGCCTTGGCACTTTACAATATAGCTCTTTTGTTTACTTCGTCCCCTAAATTAAATTTCCTGTGGACCATATCCTGAGCCAGCCTAAGCCGGTACAGCTCTATCAGCAACCATCACTCAGCTGATCCAGATGATGGAGCCCCATCCTATTAATCACCGGTCCTTTCCCCACCCCCAGGCAGAGTGCCTGCACGGTGTTGGCAGCGTTCCTCTCTCATCTGTTCACTCACTAACAACACGATTCAGCGTTTACTGGGCCGGCCTGGCTCTCTGCACATTCAGCAGCAAAGCTGCTATTGATTGCACGATGGGGAAGCAGAATCAACCCATATTCCGAGAGCTCTCTGCAAACGACAGCGCAGTTAATTCACTGATGGTTTCTATTCGCCTCGCTCGTGTCACGGCAGAGAGAGAAGGTTTCAGCACTGCCGGAGGGTGGGGGAGATGGTTCACATAACCAGTGCTGGGAGAACTCCAGAGTCGCGCCACAAAAGGCAAGCTGTGGGCTTTGCTTCAGCAAGGACACACCTTGGTGACTGTGAGGCTCATTGCCAAAGATTATACTGTCTGTGTTGCCTGATTACATACACCAAATAAAAATACCAGATAAAAGCAGTACAAAAGGCAAAGTATTCTCAGCAGAATGATCTCACTCACACTATCTGCTTGCTTTCAAAGAAGAAACCACTCTAGATCCACTATATTTTAATGAAATACTGCTCTAAAAGGGTAACAAAGTTATTTAAAAACCCTATATATTCTTTAAAGAACAGGATTGAATGGCATATTTGGCTCTAAACCAAGGTTAAGACTTTCAATTTTGAGGATTATTATGGGGGACTATAATGCTTTCCAAAGTCTCTTCTAGTATTTTGTCAATGACAACAGGCATTAAAATAACATAGACTCACTGTAAAACTTAGCATTTTGCTGCCTGTATTTTGTTGAGGTTTTTAAATGATGGTGCTTTCACCTAGCAAGGAAAATATATTCTTCACAGGGTTTAAAACATATTGTATATTAAATAGTCTTAATTCAAATATTTTCATTATGCCACTTTTTGCAAATTTGGAAATGTTCTGAAAAATATGCAAAATTCAGTCATGCAATTTTGAGCAGTGTATTACCTTACATTAATTAATTATCTGTAGTTATTTTAAGGAGATGATTTTAAAACTGTTTTAAATAGGTACAAACATATGCCAATTTCATCATCAGTGGTATGTAAATACCCACTATGGGGACACAACCTGAGCTTAATTTGCTAATACTGTCTAAAAAGAGAAAATGAGTAAAAAAAATCAAGGAAGTGGTGTGTGGTGCTTTATTTCCACCTCAGCTAAACAACTTCTTCCTGAAATAAGCAAGATAAAAATCTTTGTTTTCCTTGACTCACATTTTGGAGCATGGGTTGGTTCTGTTTCCAGCTGTAAGAACAGTTTTACCAGTTTAACATCCATACTTATCATGTAGTCACTTAATCCTGTGCAGATTGAAGGACAGCGCCAGCCTAGTGCACATAGTGCCCTGTTTACTTCAATACATATTCTCTGCATCTGAAATAGCAATCCTTATTTTCATGGTCATTATTTTTGACAAATCAATGTTTTGACAAAACAAATTTTTTTGCAGTTCCCTGAACACCACTTTTTTTATCCAAATCTATTTTAAGACTTGATATGTTTTTTTAATACAAGTAAATCAAATTTAAATGAAATATCAGCTAAGAATTTTGGGGGAATTTCTGGCAAATGGACCAGGGAACCCATGACCTCCTAATTGGCTGGGGCTTTTTCCTGGGCAGTCCATCAAGGCTCCCCTCAAAGGCACATTGTCATGCTCTTCTCCCCTCTTTCAGGATCTCATCGTAATGTGCAATGCTGCACACCACCCTGTCGCAGCTGCTGCCCAAGTCTCATTTAATTCTGTGCTTTGCCCCTTTGCCTTCTATTTCTCACCATCCTCTCCTCTTGCTTGGCTGAAACAGAAGAGCTCAGTGTGGGTGAGCACTGGGTGACTTGGCTTTTCACAAGGATAATGTGCTGCTTTGGATCTGACAGTGAGGCTGAAGGACTTGCACGTGCAGAGCATTCCTGGGAGGGTGAGATGAAGCTGGGTAAGGAGAAAGCACTGCACAACAGAGGGATGGTTAATGAACCACATAGAAGAAGTATTTAGACTTCTTCTATGTAGTTCATTACCCACTAATCCCCTGAGTAAGGAAGAAAAAAAAAGTCATACTCCGCTGTGAGTAAATTTCAGCCCCAGACATGTCCAAACATATGGTTACTTCTTACAGGTATTCCACACAAAGCATCCATCAGCTCCCGTGGCAGCTTCAGTAATTCAACAGCTGCATCGTTAGGAGCCCAGAAGTATTGAATTCCTGTACTTCACACTGCTCCCAAGCATTTGTCAATTGAAAAGCATTTAGCTTAGTTTATTTCAGAGCAAATGTTTCCCTTCGCTCCCCAAACACATGCTACTCTTCAGATCTGAAGGGCCAGAAATACTGCAGAGCAGAAGGCTGTAATCACAGTAGCAGGAGAGGAGCCAGGCTCAGGCATCCCTCTGAAACTAGCATCAGTGTGATATGCTTCCCACCTGCCACATGAAGCACTGGATTTATCACCTTATAAAATCAAGACTTAAGCTTTGAAGGATGCAAATTTGATGCTCAGCTATGACAAGGGACAGTATTTGGAAGGGAATGTGGGGTATAAGCTTCCTGGAACCGGTAAAAGAGCATATCTGGCACTAGCTAATAGAACTGCTGAGGAACCTCTGGTTTTGCTGCATTTTTCAAAGATGCAGAATGGATAAAAACCCAAAAACTTTCCCAACCTAGACTTCTACTAACCTATATAATAAAGGTTATCCAAAAATAGAGACATGTCTCAATTGCAAAGGAATAAACTGCCTATGTTGATAGTTGTGCATATAGTAAGCTACTTTGAATACTAACAAAAGCTGTGTTGTCTACTGCGAGCCTTAAAGGCTTGAAGACCTTATCAAATCACCTGGTGGAAACAACAGGACTCCATTGTCTTACAGGTGCTAAACTCATTTCTTCAACTAAGAATCTCTTCCACTTTCAGCTCCTACTTCAACAAGAACTTTGCATGCATTTGCTCCTCTGTAATATGAGTTGTATTTTCTTGAGTATTGAAAGCACTACTGAGAAGCAGAGAGAACAGGGTCATTAGAACACCTTTTTCACATGTTCACTGTCTGAATCACACCTGCAGGAAGATGTCAGCCTTTCAGGCACAGCTAGAAGGATGTCAGTGCTGCCAGGAGAACAGACCTCTGTACTCCCAAATGCCTCATGACTGTCCTGGTCCATCACAATACTTAATTGGGAAATTATTTTTATTATGGAAACTGTTTTCTGTGGCTTTTCTGCTTTAGGCTCTTCAGACATATCAGACTGATCCTGACATGAGAAAGATGCTAACTCAGCTGTATTTCTATATCATGCCTGTATTTAATGTGGATGGATATCATTTCAGCTGGACAAATGTAAGTAATGGCAGTAGTATTATTCAAAAAATTATTCATACAAAAAAAGATCAAATGGTTATTACATTATTCAAAGGTGACTGTATAAATCTGGTCCATCAGTTTGTGCCTTGCAAAACAGAAGTAAATTACTCCACTTAAAACAGAATATTGAATATTTTACCAAGGTTGATTCATTATGTGTACAAATAGCTTTTTGCCAAAATAGAGTAATACTGCTATTTAAATATTTTCTAACTTATGCTAGGATCGATTTTGGAGAAAAACAAGATCAAAGAACATGAGGTTTCACTGTCATGGTGTTGATGCTAATCGCAACTGGAAAGTGAAATGGTGTGGTAAGTGTGAAGATACTTTGGTCCTCCAGTTCAGATTACCCTGTATTTAATTATCCAACTGAGGTAATTATCCAAGTAGGTTAGATCATATCTGTTGTGAAGTGTTCTCTTTTCTATAGTTGCAGTTGAAGATTTTTTCCCATTAAGCCATAAGCCAAGGCTCAAATCTTCCTACTAATTTTTAAGAAAATAAAAGTTCTCAACCTTGGAAAAACAGGCCTTATCATAAGTAAAAAACTGGTCATGGAGAATGTGGCAAAATTTTTAAAATCACACATACAACTATTCTTTATTTTGACAATCACACAAATAATTTGAAGCATAGCATTGAGAATGAACCATGACTTTTCAAGATTCACCTAACTGCAGCTTCAGGAAACATTTCAAGCTTCATTTTATTCAATTTGCCATTTCTCTGAAATTATTTTAGCTTTGGAAATGTCAAACTTACTTTGCTGGCCTCAATGTCCTTAAGGCCATTATTATTAGTGATTTAATAAAGAAAGAAGGTGCTTCTAAATGCATGGAGATACAATTTTAAATTCCCGGCACTTCATAAAAATTGGCCTGAATTTTGCATAGAGAACACAGCAGTAATGAAATAACTACCAGAAGATTTGGAATGGGTCTGGCAAGAAAAAATGGTATTTTATGAAATCTTATCTAAAGATAATGCAATTCACACAGGCATAAGCAGCCTCTTAAAAGTTCTGGTGTAAGGAAGTAAAAACATTTAAATACAGCAGTATTTAACTGCTGACCTGTTCTCCCATCTTAAGGAACTTCCTGCAGCTCTCTGTGCAGTTGTTTTCTCATCCAGCATTAGTCTACCTTCCTTATTTATATTACAGGCTTGTAAAGACAAGAAATTGTGTTTGTGTAGTGCAAGGGCCCTGCCTTCAGCCCATCCCTCTTCCACTGGAAGTCTCTAGATGCTTCCACAATACTCAGATTGTGCAGTAGGGATGAGCACTGTACAGTCTGGCTTGCAACAGCTGGATGATTTAAATAGGATTTTGAGAACTGTAAGGATAAAAGTGAATATGAACAGATGTATACCTTCAATGGAGTATAGACCTGTGAAATTTGCTTCCAATTGTTTTCAATTCTACCTGCTCTAAGGAGAGGACTGAAACAGAAGCATTTACAGAAAGCCTGTGTTAGTTGAGAAACCCTCAGTTACAGAAGACAGGCCCAGGGCTATCACAATCTTTAAGGCAATTTTATGCTGCAAAAATAATGTAAAAAGGAACCAGTCCTGCATCACTGTTACCACTGTTTATTCATTTACTGTTCAGAAGATAGACATTGGCATAACTGGAATTATCAGTTCTCTCATAGTGTGTTGAGAGATGTATGTTAGGTACCTATCAGTTCAAAATTAATACTCAGTGCATTTTCATTTTAGTTCTAATTAATTTTTCTTGGATTCCTCTTCCCTCTTCCTGCTCCCTAGCCACCGTACTAAAACACATTTTTTACTCAGTCCTAAAAATGTTTGCTTAGTTTTCATTCAAAAACTCTTTTCTAGGCTTAATGAAACTGTAACAATACTCACATATGTTGTGTGTTATAATTCTCTACTTGTTGCATTTCTCCCCTGCACTGAACATGAAAGACAGGTCTCCACCCCAAGTTTAAACAATAAAAATTCTTTCAAGTCTGCTTGTCATCCCAACAAGCACATGCTCTGCTTCCTGCTTTGGACCCCAAAGTCTGTCTGATTGTCTATTTTGATGGAGAATAAAAAGGTCTTTCATGAACTGGGCTGACTGGTTACTCAGATGACCCTGACCAGTCACCTGGTGTTCTCATTAATATCTGATATGAGATGAGTCAGAGAAGAATCTGGATCATATCACACTTTGAGGCTTGTGTAATCATGATGTGTTTAACATTTAAAACTGCGTGTGCTTGTAAAAACCTTTTAATTCAGTTCAGTTGCATTTAGAGTTTTCAGACAGGCTTGAACTTCACAGTGGGGCATCCAGGCAGGTGTGCTGTGGCAGACTCTGGCCTCGCAAAGCCACCAAATGCTATCAGCAGTGAGCTAGTCACTGCTGATAACACAGCATCCCATCTGGTTTCCTCTTGCTTTCTAGTGTAGGACTTTGATGTAAGCTTTATGACTCTCCAGGGACCAAGCAAAGGGCCATAGCACTGCTAGACTTCATGTTGCAGCAACCTGTACTCAAAACAGTGCACGCAAATTGCACATGAATCTTGGCAGCAAGAACTCTGGGTAGAAGTGCTCCTTGCAATGCACATATATGTGCAATAACCAGTACAATGGCTTAATGATAATGAAATGAAAGCAACTTTAAAGCAAATAATGACGTATTCAGAATTAATTTAAGTCATAGGGCAAATCCATTAAAACGGTTGCATCCAAATCCCCAAGAGAGCAACAGTGGGAGTTAAAATTTCCAGCACATCCCAATATCCAGTGCAGCCCAGTGCTCACTGAGGAGTGAGTGTCCCATACTGGTAGAAGTGGCTGCAAGGAAGTCTGAAAATCATGCTCCAGCTCTTTCATCCTCTCAGTCTTCCATCTGTACCAAAGCACTGGTTTTATCAGACTTGGCACACATTTCCTTTGTTCATTGGGTCTCATGGTGGATGTTAGAGGATATTGTCCTCCCCAGTGTGCTATCAGGTACAAAAATAAGGCAGCATGGCAACATTTTACACAATTCCATTTGCTTCTCAAGACTGTAACTTAGAAATGTCACAGGAGTTGATACATACTTTATCAACTCTTTTTTCATTCCTGAGTTACTTTAAAAGAACTTCCAGTATGAGAATTGAGCATATCCTTGCATTATCCAAGGCCACCATGGAAACCTCCTCTTTTTATTACCAGCCTGCTTCACTTAAGGTAAAGCATTAACTACATCTGGGATGGCACATGGCTCACCATAATAGGCAGAACAGTTTAGAGTGTTGGGTTTTTTTCCTTCCCTGGAAGTCTCTAAACTGACCCATATTTTACCATTGGGTCGTTTTAGCATTAGCTTGTAGGAATCCACTGTTTATTAAGAGTGTCATCCATTGCCATGATTCAGTACACAACACTGAAACAGGAGATAAAGTATCCATTAGAAAAAAAAAAAAAAAAAAAAGGCAAAGGCTCTGGAGACTGTTAAATAGCTCTCCTGTAGCTATATTATCTGAAAAGAAATCGAGGCAGAGTACCCTTGGGATTTGGATGACTTGGTGGCCATCTGTTCTGCATGGAGAAGACCATCTGCCCTCTCTCTAACCCTTCCATATCTACTGCGATCCAAGCACTAATACCTTTTGAAATCTCCACCTGTGGCCATTGAATGGTAGCCTCAATTTTCATCTTACAAATGAAACTGCAGCATGAAATTCTTCCACTTTTTTTTTTTTTTTTTTTTTTTTTTTTTTTTTTGTTTTAGTTTGTATAC